>CAEGAF010064158.1:0-17376 GCA_903067075.1 Micropoecilia bifurca
TGCGTAGTTACCGTAGACCTGTTGTGGCTCAATATTGGTCCATATATAAGGCGCACCGGGTTATAAGGCGCACTGTCGGCTTTTGAGGAAATTTAAGGTTTTTAGGTGCGCCTTATAGTGCGGAAAATACGGTAATTTAAATCATATTTTGAAATGTTTTGTACTATTTATTCAGGCCACTTTGTCTAATATGTTTTGATGTTCTGAAACATTTGCAAACGTGACGCAAAGGCAAAAAACCCCCCAAAAAAACAGAAGAAATCGTTAAAAAGTGGCAAATGCTTTTTTCATTGACTTGCACAGCTTTACATATGCTGTGAACCAGGTGCCATCTGCACAATAATAGTCTATCATCTTCCACTGAGCAGATTTTCTGCCTGTTTCCTGGATTTAGCAGCTTATCTGTGCTAGCCATGGCCATGATTCCTATCTTAGATTTTAGCATGTTATTGTAGAGGATGGATGTCAAGTACACGATTTTGTGTCAGTGTGTGTGTGTGTGTCTGTTTGTCTGAGTGTGGGGGCTAATCTATCTCTGAAGCTGTTTTTACAAGCCTTGGATCCCCACATTAGTATCTGGTCTGCTTCAGCTCAATGCTGTCTGCTCTCCCACGCCCAGCCTGGCAGCTCTCACTCTTTTCACCTCTTCAACTCTGTCGTTTTAAAGTCTCATCCCCTTTATTTTTCTTGTCTATCGCTTAACCAGGAGAGCCTGACGTGAGTTTTCTCGTAGGTTCAAGAACGATATCTAGAGATTTTCATGCTGCTCTGAGAGAGACAAGAAAATTAGCTTACATCTAATCCAGATCAATGACGTACTTCAATAAATAATGCTTATTCTTGTTGACCAAAAATAAGGCACTCAAGGGATCAACTCTCAATCTTACAACTGCCACATTTCTGAAGCCAAATCAACTTTAATGTCAATGTTTGGTTTTACAAAAGAAGCCTCTCACATATATGCATATATTTTTTAAATAGAGCCCGATACTATCACATTTTAGAGGTAGAAAACCTAAAAATTGTTTAATTGTGTACAAAACATAAAAAACACCTTTTGAGAATGGACATTAAAACAAGAAGTACTCTCATACACTGGAAATCAGTATCTAAATCGTCACTTCCAAAACTGCGGGCCTGTACACATGGAAACGAGCAGCACAGTAAATCTTTGCTAATAATTAAGAAACATGTGTCCACGGGACAAGCTGCGGCGCCGCAGAAAGTGATGTAGTAAGTCTTCCAGACCAATTGATGGTGCTGTGATACTGCCGCAGAACAACACATTAATAAAAGCCACAGAATGGCGCCATGTTTGTTAGTAGTGAGATTGAGACGCAAAGGAGAGGAAGGTGGGATAGAGAACGAAATGGAGATTCATCCTTTTTTTAAGAAAAAAAAGAAAGGGAAGGAAAGATGCGGCTCCCACAGCGCTCTGAAGTTTAATGGTAACTTTTTGTACAGTTCTCATCTTTTTGTTTATTTTATTTTTTGTGACAGGGTGGGCGCGTGGGGTTCATTTGAACCAGTGACAAATTTCGCGCATGCGTACAATGCTGGAGGGCTTAGCTGTGATGCTTAGCTGCGCCGCCGCCACCGCAGAATAATTCCGTTATCGCCATCAAACGTAGACATGTAGATATTATTAATTCCGTGCTGTGCTTAACAGCAAATGGAGAAACCGTTAAAGTACAATTCAAAACTCGCTCTCTGCATCAGCGTAGCTACTGTATGGCTAGATCACTGTTAGTGCAGCTTACTCTGCAGTTGTGGAGTCACAATGTCTGGGATCATGAGCGCCCCCCAGCGATGAGGCACGAGAACTGCATGACTCACCTCGAATCTGTTCTCTGCCCTTTCTGATCGCTCCTCAGCACACGAAACACGTTACACACACAGTTGGTGACAATAAAAACACAGTACATTAAATACATAAACTAAATTATGGAAAATCAGTTCATACATTAAATGTTTTTAATCATTTTATTGGCGACGTACAGATAGGAGGAGTATGCTCTCATAGAATGGCAACAGGTGCAGTTAGCGAGAGGTTGCGTAATCCCAGGTGAGGCTCAGCTCGTTGCTGCCTCACCGGCTTCACTTCCAAACATTTCAATGGGAAAATGCGAAAATTCAGCAATTTTGAAGAAAAAAAAAATCAGATTTGGTTAAATTTAATGAAAAATAGGTACTTTATAGTACAAACTACAGGGTGAAAATATCTTTATAAATGATTTTATTATTATTTTTTCCATGAAAAGGCTCTGCCTCCCCTGACCGCACATCACTGATTTGAACCATTTCCCCCCCTCAGTTTGGACAAAAAACATAAACAACAGTAGTGAGCTAAACAAAGTTAAAAAGGGAACCACTGTAAAATGTCATTTTTAAAAACCTTATGCTCATAATCTGATTCACGTTTTTATTTAATCTGCTGTGTTTTGGTGATGTCATTTGATTAGCTGGTTTGTTGTAGCTGATGGTTTGGCCACAGGCCTTTGTAGAAAGTACCGGCAGACACTTGGGCACGTACAGATAGTGAAAGTTAAACAGGTTTCTTGGCTGGAGCAGGCATAAGGCTGGTTACATCCAACTGGAAGGATAAAGTTCTCCTCCTCGCTTGGAAGACACACCAGAGAACAAACCTTAAAGTTTGAAGAGCTTCATCTAACTGGGTGAGTACAACCATTTGTTCAGCATCATAATCTACCAATTGCATAAGTGAGTACATGGTTGAGTTCTCCACATAAGCCTGAGATTTTACAGAAGTTCTTTGACAGTCACTCGATGGTTCTTGCTCCATTTCTCCACCCTCTTAGCACTGAGCATGTAATCCACTTTGAAATGTCAGTGAGCTGCAGATATTTGCTCCACTAAATCTCTCCTTTAACTGCCTTCTCTGATGTCTTCCCACCTCTATCACACTATTTTCAGCAAGTCGACCTGACTGTCCT
Organism: Micropoecilia bifurca; assembly: GCA_903067075.1. Taxonomy (NCBI): domain Eukaryota; kingdom Metazoa; phylum Chordata; class Actinopteri; order Cyprinodontiformes; family Poeciliidae; genus Micropoecilia; species Micropoecilia bifurca. The sequence goes on from CAEGAF010064158.1 coordinate 2,955, forward strand.
GGGCAGAGATAAATCTTCATACTGTAAAACAGAGGTTCCCAGCAGGGTTTTTTTTTTATTCCATAAAAGCCTTCCTGGTTGAGTGTACAAAAATCCTTCAATCCCCTTCAAAGGCCACACGTGCATTTGTGTATACAAAACAAAAGAACTTTCAGTAAATTTGTAAGAAACCAGACACGTCTCTAAATTGCGTCCAGATGATTTTCCTTTGCGTGGCAAACTTGTATGAAGAGCAAACATGTCTCTAGGGAAGTCTGATGTGATGGTAATATAACTTTAGTAACCATAAGAGACTAGATGTTAAATCATACAATATTGTTTTTCATTACAAAACAAACAAACAAATCAACCCCTGCCCTTTGTCCAGGTGGCATAAAAAAATCAAAACACACAACTTGAATACCTTAAAAAATAAAGTAAAAAATCAATCATTTAATCAAAAAGAAAAACAACTCAAGACTCAAATCACTATGTCGTATGACCAATTTCTCAGGATTCTCATATTCTGATGTAGAAATGATGGTATCTCCACATACAGAAACTGGGGAAAAAAGAAATAAATATTTGAAAAAACCAGTAAGTTGCAATAGGTCAAATAACTGCAGTAGAATAAACTGTGAGCATGTTTCACGTAATTCATCTTTCTGTGGTGGCTGTCTTAGTCAGTTTTTAGGTCTTTAAGAGGGATTGTAGTTGTTGCTGAATAAGGTTAATAATATCAAACCAAATGCAAATACTACAATGCACTTTTTAACCATTACAACTGTTTATTTTTCCTCTAGAATATGTTTTTTTTTTTTTTTTTTAACTCAGAATCAGTTTGAATCCGTGCCATGTCCTGAAAGTCCGCGATATGGGACACCCTTAACGAAGTCTTAATGTAGAAAGTCGGCGTGTAACAGTTCAGGTATTTGTACAAAACCGTCAGCTACAGTTCATCATTCAGATTAGGACACAACTCGTTGCTTTTATGTCATTGAGGAACCTCAATTGAAAATTTGCATAAAGATACTTTCTAAAATAATCAACATTTCCATTAGTGCCAGAATATCTAGTAATGAACATATGCAGAAACTTGAAGACTAAGTATTTCGCACAGGATTTTTTTTTTGCCTTTCATTGATGTGGCTGTTCGGAAGGAGTGTTGGATATGGCAATTTGCTACATTATATAATCCCACACTTAAAACACCTAATTGAGTCTGACACACTTAAATGCAGCACCAGGGATTTCAAATTAAAACAAGACACAAAGAGTTCAGTAGGTGTTTCTTTTTGTTTGTTTGTTTCTTAATACCATCTAGTGGTGTGTTGATAGGTGGTGTGCCGACATATCGGTGGTAAGTGTCAAAGCTCTACAATAATGAATGGACAGAACTGTAAACTCAACGAGGAAGAGTTTGAATCGTGAACTCAACAGCCAGAGGTAGAGACCCAATCACGTCCTAAACATCATAAACCGGACTAAACTGTGACCTCAACAGCAAGGTACACTCTGAACTATGAACTTAAAACAAAGGTAAGACCTAAACTGCGTTGTCGTTGGTGAGCCACAAACCAAAACCAAGACCTTGACTCAGAAATACAGATGACGACACCACCAATAAGTTACCAACCAAACTGGGAGTTCCAAACCAAATTATGGACCTAATCCCAGCACAGACGGTAACTGTGTTTCCTGTATGCTGGTAGAATTTAGGCAGAATTTTGAAAGGTGACGTTTTCTCCTAGAAATGCTAAAGGAACTGTTTTTAGAGCTTACTGCAATTAAGGAAAAGATGGGTATAGGCTGAGGTGATGAGAAGAATGATGAGGAGAAGAGCGGAAGGCTTCTACCTGAGGATTACATTGGCGAGACTGGAATTCCCCCTACTTATCAAAGACTGATAATTAGACAGGTATAGACATTGCCCTGGCATGAACACACACGTGCATAAATAGAAAGGCACATGCACAGAAATAGCTGTACAACAAAGCATTAGGGAGGCAAAGGCACTCCAAAGCAAAATGCAAATAAAATCTGAAATCAGCTAAACCGTCTCACTCGATCGCAGCGTTTCATTCAACCAACCAAAGTTGATGTTTCCGTGTGTCTGCATATTTTTATCCACAGAATGAACTAGAAACGGTAGAGTAAGGGGGGGAGCTTCAGTCCAAACAACAGACGCCGAATGAAAAGAGGTAAATAAAAGGATTAAAGAGGACATCTACGGGTTTCTGAGTAGCTCTGAGACTTACTACGGTAATTATTCCAAATCCCATCTGGATTCCATCCGTCTGATGATCGTGCTATTATGTTTTCAGACCTTGTGGGGTTATAGGGTATGAAACGGGAAAGAGGCAGCTAGATGCTTGCTTTCACACTCAACAAACAGAGCAGAAAGCCTCTGCAGCCCACCTGTTAAACTATTACATTGGGTTTACTGTATAAACAAGGGTAGCTTTCACAGACAGTCTGATGTTTTACCGTGTGGAACAATGTGGCTGCTTTCCTTTGATGGTGGAAAGTGTCTTTAGCCTTTCTTTGGTCTACATTGCGTTCATTGGATGTGGGAAATTATTCTACAATAACTTCCTTTTGAAGATTATTGAAGGTATTATTAAATTAAGTGTGTGGCAACATTTTTGCTTGAGTGTAGAAAAAGACATGGCACAAGTGCACTGTTTTTATCACCTTAATACCTCAAAATCCCTTGCAAACTTTAGGTTTTAATCATTGATTTACCTCTAAATTTAGACAGATTTTTATGAGTTTTTATTGCATCTGAGAACAAAATTGCTGTTCTCAGATGTTCTTAATCTAATCGGACCTTTTACTTGTACTAAAAAAAGAACAGGCAAAGATTTTGCGGCCACAGAAATAAAACATCTACCTAGTAAGAACATCATTGCTTAGATCTGCCTTGACAAGATACTCTCACTTGAACCCTTCAAACAAATACTCATCTCCAGCAGGGTCACATGTGTTACGCTCTATGTGGAGACGTACATCGCAGGATGCGGAGGCGCTGAGTCAAGCTGCAGGTCCCTTTCATCGCAGTCGGACTTTGGTGACTTCAGTGCTGCTGAAACCCCTGAGAGCAACAACCAAACCAAATGTTTTCACTCAAAGAAAGGAATACAAATCCCTCCACGTGGGCAATCTGATGTCTTCAAGCTGATGGAAGAGGAAAACAGCTCAACTGATGAGTCCCGTATGCGGACGTTCAAGACGTCACGCTGCAGTCTAGGAATCCTGTTGTCATTCCCAGGAATTTCTCTGTTTCTCTCCGCAATTTTCATTCCTCTCCTCTCTTTTTCATTTGGCCTAATGAATGTTGACCCCGGAGACCTCCTGCTGAGAGATGCCAGCAGGAAAGCTGACCGCCCTCCGCGACAAACCGGCTTTCTTTCCAGTCTCAGAGGTTTCACTTTAGTAACATTGACTCTGTTTTCTCATGTTACATAGTCCTTTATGAGATTATCCACTTCAGAAATGATTTTCTAATTCTGGTGAATTTCTGTTAATTTAGGCTTCAGTTAAAGTTTACAATCAAAGCCATGAATAATTTATAGAGAATTATGAGAGCATTCAAACCCTCCAATCTTAGTTCGTTTTATCAAACTCCAGTCCGTTTGCCCAGACAGTCCGGTTCAGTTGGCGAGGTGTGAATACGCAATCGAACTCTGACACGGACCAAAAAAGCAAACTCTGTTCACAAAAATAAAAAAAAAATCTCAACATCAGGTTGAGATTTTTACTCACCTCGGATTGATTAAAGTGAACTGTGGTGCAGTACAAATGCACATGTGGATGTAAGCGGACCAGAGATCACTCCAGAAGCAGGAAGTGGACTGTAGCGCAGGACATTCAGAACCAAAACTAACGCAAGAGTGACCGTAGAGGAAGAAATGATTTGTGGTCTTTTACCAAAGACAAAAGAGAAATCCTACAATTACTAAAATCTGACGCCGTTTTATTTTAGTTTACATTTTGAGAATTAGGAAATTGCGCTCAGTGTCTGAGTGAGTGTAGTACTGGGAGCACTGGGAGAAGGAGACGGGCTTAAGTTTTTTATTTTATTATTTCTTACAGATTATCTGTTTTATATTCTACCATCACAATGATGATATTAACATCTGTAACAAAAAATATATATATTTTAATAAAAGTTACATAATGCAGCTTAAGGACAAAAATGCTGCCCTTAAAGCAACATAGCAAGCACTTAATAAATTTGATTTAGTTAAAAAAGATAATAAAATACGACAATTAAGAGCAAGTTTCATGTCTTAAAAAAATGTAATTGTCCAAAAGGAATCCGAGTGAATAGCTTCACATCTTGCTGTTGTGTTCCATGTGGAGTTCAATTATTATTATTTTTGATCTATTTTTCACATTTTGACCACAGTAATTGGACACTGACAGAATGTCCCGAAGGCGCAGCCTGTGGCGGGGCTGTCTGAGTTATAAAGGCAAAATTTGACGGGAAAAACGACAAAGAAAGTCCAAAGGAAGACTTTTCCAGACACTCTGGGAGCCTGACAGACACTTTCATGTTTATTTGAAACGATTAAACAAACAATGAAACAACGTAAGCATTTCCAGTTCCAGCTTCCAAGAGTAGATGTTCTGATCCTTGCATTTTTGTCATAATTGTTATCAGAAATCCCTGCCTGACCTCAAAACCCCGACACCTTCTATTGGCACACTTTGCAATCTCACGTCAGCTCCACCCAATGCAGCCTGGATCTTGGATCTCCAAGAGGTTTACAGGACAAAATGTCCCACCCAAAGCCCCGCCCTGCCCCGCCCGGCCCTCCACGGCACAGCCCTGCAGCTCAGGCTCCAACATGCCCTTTTTTTGTGTTTTGTTTTGTTTTGTTTTTTTCCCTTTCAGCACTCGACATACATCACCGTTCGGTATGGTGTGTGGTAGCCACGGGCAACAAGAAAGTTAAGAGATGGGAGCGGCAGCAGAAACGCTTAAAAATGTGTAGCCTGGGGAAGGAGAGCTGAAAAAAGGAGGAATGCTGGGCAACATGGGTGGGTGACAGATGCAGTAACAGAGGAAACCGTATCTTCATTTTTTTTAAAGCTTTAAATTCACCAGAATATCACCAAAGCCGTCTTTACAAAAGAAAAAAAATACAACTGAGCATGTCAGATTCTCATTCTGAAAAAAACAAAATTGTGAATAAAACATCTAACAAATCACATGGAAATAAACATAGTTCATAAATTACATCAGACTCCTCCACCCTGTAGATCTGCACACCGTCAGTGTCTCTGTTTGGATTAGTCGCCTTCTAAGCTTAATATTGAGCTGTAGACAAAATATGCCCGTCCCTTTCTGAAGATAAGAGGGAAGGGAAACACGGCACAGCTGTGCGACCGACGCTGCTGAGAATGTTAGTTTTCATTCTTCTTGCTCTCACTCCCATTGGTGGCAGCTCATACCTGCACCTGCTCTGTGCTGCACTGTGCGGCGCTTGGGTTTTCATTTAGAGCTGCAGTTTTTACGCGTTGTCTAGAACTGTCACTATGAGCTCATTTTTCCAATTTCATCTGTAAATTAAACATTTTTAAAAAAGAAATGTTGGCCATCACTTAAAAGAACGATTCCATTAGCACAATGTTAATACTTGTTTTTTTACATGTAATATTTGAAGAAAATACGAGTAAAACATATATAAATAATGAAAATAACTTCCAATCTACTTGTGACATGGCTAATAATAGTTTTTAACTTAGATTTAACAGGGAATCAATAGATTGAAAATGCATTTCAATTGGTGCTTCCATAGCCATCAAGGTTCTCAGTTTACCGTCAGAATAAATGTTAATATTTTCAAACTACAAAATATTTTATAAGTGTACACCAACACAGAATGCTTCCTGAAATGCAACACTGAAAGACAGAAGTGGATTCATCAGAATCGATTTCTCCTCCTGCAGAGAAGTGGAACAGATGCACTGATGAGACTGTTGGTAACTACATGAATTTTTTAAAATTGAATTTAATTCGAATTATTCTTAACTCTGGAGCGATAAAGTATAACACGGCGACATTTGGAAAGCTCTTTTATAATCGTAAAGCTGAGTATGAAGCATCATATGCTAACTGTGGCATTTGGCAGCAGTTTTATTTAGATTCAGATCATCTCCACAAGCTGTTTCTTGTTCCACAGACAAAAGTGTCAGATGGGATCTTGAGCAGGCAGGTCGCTGCAGGTTTTTTTTCTTTTTCTTTTCTTAGCTCCGCCTCCCTGTTTCTTCCATCTCTCTAGATGCTGCTGCTAATAAGAAAAGACTCACAGAAACTGCTAAAGGAAAGAAAATATGAGGGATGTATTTGAAAAACATCTTCAAAATGCTTCTTTAGAGTTTCTATTTGGTCTAGAAAAGTATGGGAAACAAAGTAGGGCCGAGCAATAAATCAGTTTTATCAGTCAAATGTTTTGCTTTTAAAGATTTAATTGTAGGAACATCTGGATTTTTTTTGTGTGTGTGACCCAATTATTTGACCTCTGACTTCAGGTCAACTCACAGGTAGGATGATTGAAATACTGTCTGCCATTAATAATGTGTTATTAAGAAAAGAAAGCTAGAAAAAATGATTAAAATAGGAAGCCAGGTTTTGTTTTAGGGCTGTACTGCCATTCCCTAAAACAGTGTGAAACATTATTATTTCCAGATGTTTTTTTTTGTTTTACTGTCAACATAAATAAATGTGAACAATCTTAAATACAAGCTAACCCCAGCCAGTGTTTCAAATAATTAGTACACATTAAAATGTTGATGTCAAGTCAATCCACCCACACATAATACAGAAATGCTGTCAGCGCAAAAAACTGCTTCCCAACAATGACTGCCATTGGTTTTAGCTGTCAAATTGTCAACATAACGCGCTAAATCTGATATCTAAATAAAAAAAGGAACACGGTAGTTTGCTACCAATTGTCAACACTAAAGATAAGGTCAGAAAGAAGTTTTTATTAAAAAATAGCAAGGGATTGGGAAGCAGGTCAGTTATGCTAGCTTGACTTTGACAACTTTAACATGTAGATCTGTGGCAGAATTTAGTCTGTTTGGATTGAGTAAAAAACAAAGGAGACCCACAAACCAAACTCTCGTGACAGATCAACAGTAGAGCTAATGTATTGATTAGCTGTAATGTATTGATTAGCCTGTAAACATAAAACTATAACAAACTGAATGTTCTGTTCTTTGCTTGGGAAATGGCGACATGTTTTTTTGGTGTTGTGTCCTAATCCATTGGTGCTGTTGTTTTCTTGTCAGTTGCGATGGCAACAAGTCTGTGAGTAGCGTAGCGACACAGAGAGAAAGAAAGAAGTAGAATACAAGTGAGTTATTCTTCAAAGGTTTCACTGTTTGCTGTGGTGCATTGCACTCAATCAATAACACCTTGATCTCCTAGTGTCACTTTGTAAATGGAGTTGTTCTATTGTAGCAACGCGGCTAAAGATGGCAAGTAAAAGAATCGTCTTTTGCGCTCCAGTGTTTTGCAAATGCACACAATGTCTCCAGATTCCTCTTATTTTCCTTCAGTCTAACACATTTCTACTCCCGTACCATTTTTGTTTCACCTTCTTTTTTTTTGAGGTACAGCTCGTCTTTTCTTTTCACAGGCATCGGGTTCATCGCCCCTCGCCATCGTCATTTTTTTCCCTTCCTCTCTAATCTGACAGACGTCTCAGATCTTGTTTTATTTTGAACTGAGGTCTTTTGTCCAGAGAAGACGAGGAATGCCGTGAATTCACGGTTGACACAAACACATAGAACCAAAATCACACAGACGCACGCAGGGACAAAGAAACGCGTACTGCACCGTGTTAGTGGTGCAGATGGAAAACACTTTGTAAAGGAAAAGCCCTTTGCAGTCACACTACTGTCAATTTACCACTTTGAAGACACCTGAAGTGATATGCAATACTCATTAATGATAAGTGTCTTGAAAAGTAATGGTCACAAAGTCATAGCCTGCCTGAAATCAACAATTCTGTGTCACTCGGCGAGAGGGAAAAATGTTCTCACACACACACACACACACTGCGACCTGCTAAACATTATCCTCTGCATGCTAAAGGCTTAGCTGCATACCAGCCGGCACACTGACCCGGGATTAATTGTGAGCACCTGAGCAAAGCAAACATGCACGTTTGCACTCCTGTCACTGCGAGGACCTGATGCGACGCTGAACCACAACATTTAAAACGAGTCCAAGAGTAAAACCCGAGCACTTATGCAGAGACTCAAAAAGAAACTTTGAAACATTATTTGGAGACGAGAATAAAACTCAAAGGAATGAAAGTGCACAAAAATTCCCTTTCTTGACATAAAGAACAACTAAACGGCACTAAAGTTTTCCCAGTTGTTGGGGAAGACCACAAGAAAGGTACCAAAAGAAAAAATGGCTTTAAAATCTGTTAACTGAGTCTGTTGGATGTGGATTTGCTAGCTTAGCTTTGCTAACAAATCAGTTTTTATTATTCATTTTACTATCTAATTTACTAGCTAATTAAACCATTTACCACTCATTTTCCTGCCCCCTAGTGGTAACACGTCATATGAAACAGAAACAGGAAAAGTGAAACACCGTTGATTAGAATGAACATATTTGTGTTTCTTTCTTTCAAAATGTCCCCTAATGGTGTGGATATAGATGCTAACACAGCATGAAGCATATGAAGAGACAAATTCTCCGTCTGTGTGACCTTCAGGGAAGCCCTGAGACTTTCTCAGTGAGTGGTGACAGAAACAGGTGTTCACAAAATCGGAGTGTGGGACACTAAAAATGAAGAAGGAGAAAACAGGAGCAGAAGAAGAGAGAATCAGACGCCATTCCACACCAAACAAAGTAGTCAAAACATCTTTATGCAATTGGACACACATCACTCTGTATTGTTAGTTATCGCGGTGTGTCATCGTGTCTGAGCTCATGTGAGACGCACTGAATTATGGGAGGTGGAGGTAGGTGGAGGATTCCATCCCACCTTAATTGCTCTGATAGATGGATGGAGTTGTTAGCTAAAACATTAAGCGTTCTCTTCGTCTGACTCATGACTAGTTTGTGTGCTCTGGTCTCCCTTATATATTTATTTTTTTATGTAGCCATGGCATCAATAAACAAAACAAAAATTTAATTCCTGAACTTGTGGGATGTAGCTTGGTTTGCAAGGAATGTGTTTACAGATAAATCACAAGGTTTCTTCTTCTTTATTACCATAACAGACTAGTCACTTTCTGACTGAACTCCATTCATTAAGCCACATCCCTTTTGTACACAACTCCTCTTTGGGTATTGGTAAGATACTTATTTGTGTTTCCCTTTGAGATAAATTATTGTTCTTGATTGACTGTATCCTATCTAAGCGCTAACAGGCTATAATATCATCTCCGCTTCTCAGATATTGAGCTTGTTAGCATGTAATTACAGTAACTAGATTGTCATACAGCAACAGAGTCTTCAGTCAGAGGCCTCTTCAGATTAGATGCGAGACTGACTGCTGCTGGAGATCCTTCATCGCCACAAAAACTTTGTTTGCAAAGCGCTTCGACACTTGAAACAAAGGGCTTTTCTCTTCTTTATCAGTGATATTGGGTCGTGGTTAAAACCTATCATCATGTATGTGTGCAGTTTTGCAAAACTAATCAACTTCTAATGGCGAAGTGATTTGATTGAGACCCAAGATGTACGTGTGAAATGTCAAATGTTGGGACTGTTTTGCAGATCTCTGAGAAGGTTCATCAAGTTCACTTCTATGTGCAAAAAATAGAAAAACTCAAAGAAAAACAGAGAAGCTTTGGGGTGATTAAAAGACCACAAAAGGCTGATGTAATAAGAAACTGAGTGTTATATCAATTGTCAAACTTTAAAAAAAAAAAAAGACACCGAAGCGGCAATAATGACGTCTGAAGCCACAAACCCCAAGGATGTAACGCGAGACGGGATGGTTTGCAAACGGTAATAAAGAGGCGCCGAGTGACCCAGCCTGATCTTCTGCTAACAAATATTCAGTAATAGTTTAATTCTGCTGCGAGGGGGAGACGCATACGGCATTTCGTATGTTCGCCTCAGGTTTAAGCAGCAGCAGAGAGGAGTAGACATCTGCAGATCGCAGACAGATAGATTAAAAACCCATATTTTTTTTCAGGGGAAAATATGCAAACAACTTTTCCTGCTTACAGAGCAAATTTAGCAAGATTCTTCAGCTCAGCTGCTTTTTTGTTTCATTCAGATATTTTAGATAAGTTGCTCCGAAAGCTTTTATTGGCCGTTTCATTCATAGGTTTTGTTTCCGTTTGACCTGAGGCAGAGCTTTAGACACCAAAGGTCCGTTTGGAGGAAAATTGAAACACAAGAAGTGAGAGTGGAGCTAAGGAGAACAACATGTCTTGTGACTGACTGTGTGTAGGTGGACTTGTCGGTCAGCCCATGGATCGGAGTCACACACACACACTCAGAGATCGCAAATCGGAGGCAGGAACAAATCCAAGCTGCAGCAAAAGCTAAAACGTCTGGGTTTGAGTCTGCATGTATCTGCATAAAACGCTAAAAATAAACCTGCCAGAGATGATTACACTTAACTCAGAGTGCAGAACGCAAAAGAGATTAGCAGAGCAAAGTGAAAAACAAAGCTCGCATTTCAGGATTAAAGCTGAACTTGACAGACAGTGCATGTTCCTACAGCTTTTGGTGTTTTTTTTCTTTTTTTAAATGTCTGAAACCGTTACAAACACACCTGTCTTTGGGTTTTCCATTGGCTTAGCGAAACAACACCAAGGAAGAAAAAGAGTCAGACACACTGACATGGCGCAGGCCAAAACGTTTTGTTTGTTTTGCTTTCCCGACTGAACTTCAATGGGAAGAGGAGTTTTCTCACAGTACTAAAGTCGCGGGTGCGATTCCTGCCTACTGATCTGCGTATCAGTGCGTGGGTGTGCGTTTGCTAGAGAACGTGCTTGAAGCATATGAGGGAAGTATGAAGCCATCAAAGAGGAAAGTCGCTGGCAAGATGCGATTGATTCAGACGGAGATACAGGTTCCCTCATGACGGCAGCATCTTCTCCTTTACCACCTTTCTTGGGGAGAACAAGCAATGACAACTATCAGGCCTTTTTCAGGATCAGTTGGGATTTATTGGGAAAAGGACAGACCTTCCAAAATCTCCAGACCAAACACTGTGAGATGGAGCAAAGACTCTCCAAGAAAAGCTTTCATGTTCACCGTCTTTATTACAGTGAGTAGGAGGAGAGTGAAAAGTTGGCAAAAAAAGACGTGGAACAGAATGAGATTAAATGGAATTATTACTTCGCAGAATACAAGAAACCTTCAATGAAGATGAGCTCAAGTGAAAGAAATAATAGCTAAGCCTTTAAATGACAGGAAGTTCATGCAGCAGCTAAAAGCAGAGAAGGAAGAAGTGTCTATACTGTGTTGGGATAATTAGCTGTATAAACATTTGGTGTTAGTCTTGGCTCTCTTTTGTCCACCCGCTAATACCGGTGGCATCCGCAGCTCATTGACACCACATTGTGAGTCTTAACCTCTAGGCTAGTGATCATCACATGGTGGCTCCGCAGCCATATCCAGCCTGTGAGTTTATCTCATCCGGCCGGCAATATTGTCGAATTAAGCGCTAGGAATAAAGTATGACAGTGTTTAAAACGGATTAATGACATGAGTGCCTTATCTAGTCTGAGCACTTACTACACAACATGATGGCTTTTTTAGCTCTGTTGGATGCCACAACTAGCTAATGGTTAAATATAGATAATTTTGTACCGGCCCTGAGCGCAACGCTTATGAGGAGCGCGGCAGATGTCACAGTCGGACAGGAGGGAAGCAGGGAGTTGTCCTAAATAAACAAAAGTTTTAGTTTCTAAAACTAACGATCAAAACATTGTAAAGGCGCTGGCAGGGTCAATACTGCCCTGCTGAACTGCGCACAGAGTAAAAAGTCAAATGGACCTCATCTCTTATAATCGGGGGAGGGTTTAATAATATTTATGTTTCTCCTGATGATCTTTTCACATTAGACTTCCGGTTTTTTTCTTCAAAGCTGAATTCAAACAATCAAGTTAGTTGGGTTTTAGTTGTTTTTTTTAAATTTATTGCACATTTATTTTTAATTGCAAGTCAATTACAAGTGTGGTTTTGCCACACTGGTATTTTTATAGCGAAGCTGCTAGAAAGAGAACATTAGCAAAAAGCTTGCAAAGATATCTAGATTTGATATATTTGTTCTTTCTCGACTGCATGTTGGCTTTCTTTTGGTTTAACTGGTAATTTTAAACGACATCCCATGAATTGAGAATTCATTAGACAAATCAAAAAATATTTGGAACCATGAATATTTAGCTACATACTTTTCTGGGTGGTTGTAATAGATATTGATGATATTGTGCAGACATGAGGCTTTTCGGTGGAAATATACCACCAACTTTTAGCTTGCAAAGAAAACCAAAGTCAGTTAGCTGAACATATTTCCAGTAGCAAAAAAATCCTGACACTTGTGGCGTAGCTACCAGAGAGTTAGCAACCATCGCTCCTTTTGAAAACAACAGTAATATGGAACGAACGTTAGCAAGCTAACAAGTAAATACAGGAAGTGAGTGGCTGGAATGGGCTAGCTTTCAGATTTATTCCTGAAGCAACAAGCTAACAAGAGATAAAGTACCGACTTTATTAGCGTTATTAGCATCTTTAATACCATAGCTACATTTAGCAAACTTGGGTTTATTCCCTGTAGCTCTTCAGGTTTTCCACCACTCTTAAAATTAGCTGGCTCTGCTGCTTTTGGGTTATGATGTGATTACAATCCCAATTAAAATGATTCAACATAAAATGCATGTAAAGTTATTATAGCTAAAAAACAAACAAACTCAGGAACATAAAGCAATGCAAGCTAATGTCTGCTCTACTTTCAATGCTATGTCATCTGGTGACAAAAACCAAACCAAACCCATCAAGTCAGAACAACAAAACCTGTTCGTTGAACTCGCATGGAATAAAAGATGAGCTTTGAAAGTGTTGTTTACAAGGTACAGACATCACAGTCCAGCATAAACAAGAAAGAGGAGGGTCATCTGAAGGCAGACGAATAAAAAGTGTAACCAGGAGACAAAAGCATAAATCATGAAAACAAACAAACAAACAAACGAGAAATGCGATAAAAAGAGAGAATGCACAGATTCCCTCCTCTGCTGCACTGGAAGTCATGCTGTGTTATCTGCTGCATACATCGCAGACATATCTCTGCGCGGATGTTATGACTAAGCACCCTCACCTCACAAGTGCAAACAGTCGACCTCCTTCCCCCCCTCACCACTCCCTGCTCCCCCCACCTCAAACTCCACCTGGGCTCCAGGTCACGTGTAAAGGTGAGGGAACCCATGACGGGGCGTGCGCGCCTGCGCAGGGGATCCAGCTTCCGAACTAAGTGTGTGTTTGTGGTTTGCAGGGCATGACGGGTTCAAAGGAAGATCCTTGGGGTGTAGATTACAGCTGAACTCGCTCACCTGGCGCTGAGGAGATTCGTATCGAAGCCGGCTTTAATTCTCAGAGCACAAGTGGCGCGTGACGCTCCGCTTTTATTACAACTTTTATATTATGAAAAGGAAAGGAAACAGTCTGTGCAGTTTTAGAACGGATTTGTTATGAAAATCTGCTGAAATGCGTCAGCTTCCTCAGTTTGGAGTTGGATAGGATTTCCTCCTGGAAATTGATATATCTACTCAGGTAGCCATGCACATCAAAGTAAATGAGCAATTACTTAACTTTTTATCAGTGAAGTAACTTAGTGAGTTCTTACACACAGCCAGCCGCCACTAGAGGGAGTCAGTGAGGCCACCAGGAGAGCCTTCCCAGGTCAGACTCCCTCAGCTGTAAGACGGTTTTCCTCCTTTGCTCACACTGGATTCAAGGTCTGCTTATATATTTACTCTGATGAAAATAAACTCACTGATACGGACAGTGAGAAAAGCATGAGGCTCAAACATCTGTTCCCAAGTTCAGCGATGCACTTTCACTTTCAGCCCTGGTAGATTTTTTGTTGTTTTTGTTTTGCCCCTTTACTTTAGCATCATCTTCTTCACAACCCTCAGTCTTGTGGAAACGTCACTCAACCTTTTACTGTAGCACCTCTGTTATAACAGAAACAACTACGATGAACATCGATTCTTGTTTTCACCTCTGTGTTTTAGTGAGTTTTTGCAGATACTTTATGGAGAATAATGAATTCAAAAGCAGATCTCATCCAGTCATGTGCTATTTAATTTTCTTTTTTACCTATAACCTTAAAGCTGCTTTCTGGCGAATGCATTGAAAGGTCTGTATACATTAAGTTAAATAAGGCAAATCTTGAAGATATATATATATATATATATATATATATATATATATATATATATATATATA
>CAEGAF010064167.1:0-15582 GCA_903067075.1 Micropoecilia bifurca
CATTTCTGCCTATTGAAGCTGAAACTTCAGAGCTCGGCAGACGAGAACACTCTCTAAAAAGACTGAGTTTGAGAATTCTAAGGTCATGGTTTGTTTGCTTTTACAGCACAAAGCACAAAAAAATGTGATCAATATACATTCACATCCATTTTCTCACGACGTACCCCACCCTGAGGACCTTTCCTGTTCCAATACTTATTTTACACATGATATATTCCTTGAGAAAATACAGGCATAAAGTGAGGTCTGAAGCAGAGAAACATACTGCAAAAGTTTAAAAAGCAAATCCAAAGCAAACTGAAGTTGGTGAAAGAAACAGAAGTAACATTTTTCACTTAGTACCTTGTTCAAGGGTATTCAAGCACCATAACATAACATTGTTCAAGGTGTATTCAAGCACCATAACATAACATAACATAACATAACATAACATAACATAACATAACATAACATAACATAACATAACATAACATGACATATTTCTCACTAAAACATATAAATGTAACATATCCCCTAAAAACGTAATTTTGTTAAAGTATTCACAATTCTTTTGTCGGTTTGTCTCATTACAAAGCTAAATTACACAGCTAATCTTTTGCTTTAGCTTTTCATTTATGTGACATTTATGACAAAAATATGTTGGCTACAGCAAGCATCCCTAAAGATTTCCCTGCATGTTTCTCAACTATGCACTTAAAACACACAAGTTTACTTTGACAAGCTTAGATATCCCATGTGCAACGATTTCAGACAAAAATACCTACTATGACGCCACGGAGTGTGGTCTGAAACATTCAGGCCCGCAGGCTTTAGTGGAGCAGCAGTTCTCTGCCACAAGGAATCTGGTGCAGATCTACTCTTTAAATGTCACCGGGGGGGGGGAAAGTAAGCAAATAAATAATTAAGTGACATATTTCTGCAGCAAAGAAAAGAAAAAAAAAACATATTTATCTTCCCTGAACTTTCTATCTGTGCTGACAATGAAGAATGTGTTGCTTTAATAATGTGAAGCAAATCAACTCCTATAGAGTTGGAGCTGTAACAAGTGTTACACCAGTGAACTTTGATACCAGGATGTGTAGATGCCTTTATTTTCATCACTCATTGGTAAACGGAAATAAATAAAACATGCAGTGCTTTGAAAAATGTATATGACCCTTGAAACGCTTCTGATCTGGACACGTTACAAGTAAAGAATAATTGCGATGTGGACTGAAAACAATACATAGCCATCAAAATTATTTACAAATAAAATAATTTAGCACAAATTCATGTTTGAAATTTTTTTTTAAATCTACGTTCATACTGGATATTCTCATATTGATACTGAGATTTGGTTCATCATTACGTCATATTGGACTGTATTGTGATAATCACGTGTGCACTGAAAAGGAACTTAAAGAATATGAAACTGACTCTCATTATTCAACCGGAGGGGCATGTATAGCAGCTGCACCGCCTGAACATTATCCAGGTAAGTTATGTTGTCATGCAGAGAACCGTGACACATTTCCTGAAATATCTGGGTTGAGCAAACACAAGGCTGGCACAAATTACTTTGGCATATTGACTCCTATTACAAACAGAAGACATCTGGAATATGTAGAAATTGAGCAATTGATGTCATTTTTGAACGTGAAACATGTCATGCTTTCACAAGAAAATATATTGTTGTAGCAACATATTTACATTATATTACGTTGCGTTACATTGTTATGTAATATCCATTGTTATTATTAATGATAGGTAGTAAATAGCCTAAATGACCCACCCATATAGACATCCGGGACGCCAAAGACAGATTACAATGGGGATATGTCCCTGCACTTTTTATTTTAAAGTTGTTGTCTCTTTTGTTTTGTTTTTTCGTTTTCCAGAGCCATATTAAAAGCACAATAAGCGTACAGGCGCTTTAACAGTTGTGGATGAGTGAGGGCAGTGATGCCCGCTGGAGTGTCTTAGAGTAACGGCAGCAACTAGACTGAGTCAGCAGAAAAAAAAAAAAATTGCACCATTTTTTGCAAATGAGCCAAGTTAATTGAGTGGCTATGAAGTGGGATGAAGATAATGTTATCTAAATGAGTTGATCAAGTTTAGCTTGTAACCAAGAATGCTAATGTTGTTGCCTATGTTCAGAGATGGCCTGTAACTAGAAGCATAACTTTTTTTTAAAAAAGTACTTTTACTAGTACTTTTCTCTGTGTTTTTTTAATTTTTACTTGAGTAATAATATAATGAACTATTGTTGCTCTTGCTTGAGAATATGTCTGGATTCTCTAACCAATACTCTTGACTTCAATAAAGAAAGAATAAACAAACCCATTCTAACCAAAAGTGTATGAGACACAGACACAGACATGTTTCTCTTTACACAAGATTTGTTGTTATAATATTATTCTGTATCTGCTTAGCCTGTTGTACCATTTGGAGATTAATAAAATGCAGTACACATTATATATTGTCACTGGAAGTACATTAGTCTGTTTTGAGACAGATAATACTATAAATATTAATTTCATGTAAAGTTCAGTATTAAAAAAATGAGCAATTTTTTTTTCTTATTCATTTGTACAGGGGATCTGAAGTTTGCCCCAGCTATTGCTGGGCAGGAAGTGGGTCAAACCCTGAATTGATTACCAGCCAAGAAAATAGAACAACTCTGCATCCATTCAGTGGCTCCAACATTCAGTTAGTGTCACCAATTAATAGAACATATATAATGTTTTGACTCTGGAATGGAACTGGAGTATCCAGAGAAAAACAGAGCCATATTTAAACCAGAAATCTTGTGCAGCGACTGCCCAAACCTGTCAAAAAATAAAAAACCTAGCAAGTCATTTTGATATTTTCCATGTAAGTGAGACAAAAAGAAGGGAAAAGAATTATTATTTTGAAAAGGTTGAGGTAATCTTGCAAATGAAATGTGCAAAATGATCTAACTACCGGAAATGTGTTGACGGACAACAGATTTCCTGCTGGCAGACTGGCATCTGAGGAGATTTAAAAGAGGTGCGCTCATAAAGCTGTCAGCAGCACATGAACATTCACCATCACTCCTTCCATGATTTAGCTCGGCGTTCGTGGGCGTGTGCAATTACAAAGGCTCAATGATTTACACTCATATTTTCCTCCAGCAAATGTCAAGTTTGTTATCGTTTAACAACGTTTGCACTTATCTTTTCCATACAACATCATGCTTCAAGAAAGGCATAGCTGATCGGTGAAAAGAAATATATAGATAAAACTTCATATGCCAAAAATATAGCTAAAGCAATATTTGCATGCACTGTTTAAACAGAGATGTGACCTTTTTGTTCTCAAGTTCTGGCTCCGTGAGAGAAACAATTCTTATATTAGGGCCTGTCACAATTACCAAAGTCATTTTATGTTTAAATGACTGAAAATGACAAAACATATACATATATATGTTTTTCTTTCTCCAGAGACTAGTGTCTCCTTAAACAATTTGGAAAAGCCCAGATGATGATGCCATGACTTAGTTAGCTTCTGATTTTGATGTAAGTTAAACAGATACACTTGTGTGTCAAAAGAAATTCCACTGAATACAAGGATGACAACTATTGAGCTTCACAGGTCTGGTCCATCCTTGGGTACATTGAAAAGATACTTGAAAATGCATCATTCATCAGATTCGACCAATATTCAATACAAAATAACTGCATTAGAAGGTTCAGCCAATCATATCGTTCAGGAAAAAGATGAGTTTATTACCCCAGAAATAAGCATGTTTGGAACAAAATATGTGAATGAACCCCAAAACAAAAACACAAGGCCATCGGAAGGAGCCGGTAGGTTATTGTTATTATTAGTGTTCACAGTGAAACAAGTCCTATAATGATATGGGATGAAGGCCAATCAACAAGGAAGAACCCATTACTCCAAAAAATTGAGTAATGTAATAAAACCAGAATTTGAATCCACTCAAAAACTGGCATCTTTGTTTTTTGAGACATTTCATGTCGTCTGTTAAAATGACACATTAAATAATTGGCCCTCATGACCTTCATTACATATGGAGGAAAACGTAAAAAGCTCACAAGCCTGTGAACCCGATCCCAGCTGTAAAATATTAGATTTGATGTGGGGATGTAGAAAAAATAACAAAACAATTAGTATCATGATTAAAGAGCAATACGCTAAACTATTGAAGAGATAGACGGAATGCCAGAAAACTCCTGAAAGATGCTTGCAGAAAAATATCACAATGGCCCATTTAAGCCAAATAAAAATGAAATGAATACCAAATATTGAAGAAATAATGTTCTGAATTTATTTATTTATTTTAATTCATGTCATGTTTCTGACATTCAGTAAATATTGACTACAGTGAATAAAGGCTGATGTCGTTTTACAGGCTCTGCTTCAGCTGGAAGTATGTGATGTTGCGGCTGAATTTCTCTTTGTGCGTTTTCTCCGAAAGTATTTGATCTGACCATTAACTCTCCTCCCTTCCAAATACAGTATGTGTTGCAGTGTATCTCTCCTGTGGATCCTGTGATGCCTTTTATTTATTAGCTGGAATGTACTGTGAACTTCAATCAAAACAAGAGAGAGCATTTGGACTTATGTTTGGCCCCATGTGGTTTGGTTAATTAACAGAATGGGCTCTCTAGCAAGTGGAGTATTAGGAGGTGGGAGGATCCACGTTTCTCTTCCCACTTGTAGAAAATGCACAGCCTGAATTTAGGAAAACACGGTGGAAAATGTGCCTTCATCTTGAGGAACGAACGTTTTAGCAAGCGCGTGCAGTTTATTGCTTTGTGGGAGAACGTAATCTTATTAGTGACATGTAAACACGTCTGCGCGCGTTATCTTAGACGTTCCCATTTTTGCGCAGTTCATTTATTCCTGGTTGTGTGTAAACGGGTTAGGATATTGGTATTTTCATCACTGCGAATGGGTGTTCAGACTTGCCAGGAGCCACTGTTGTTTGCATTTCTTTCTTCTTGCATATTGTCTACATCTGCCACTGGGTCAGGATTATGTATTCACACAAACATGACAGTTAGGGATGCAATAGCAGCAACAATAACATTTCTCTTTGAGAAACAGTGCGCTTCAAACACTCCTGCTGTCATTTGCTCCAGAACACAGCTTCTAACCCCACAGAGGGAAGACAGGGGGGGGAAATGGAGAGAGAGAGAGAAAAAATTAAGCGACTTAGCCTTTTAGTCTTGCTAAAAGATTAAATTATGCTGAAAGTCATAAATAAATGGTATATATTTGAATGGATTAGGAAATGGTAGCATTCGTCTAATGCTGCATTCAGGGAAGCACTGATTGAATTATTAGAAATATCCAAACTTAAATCTTTTTTTTATTTTACTTGTTTTTGCATTTTTGCTTTTATTAATTGTCAGGAAAGCCATTCAGTTTATTACAAAAAAAGCTCTATTGGCTGTAAAACGATTATAAAGTTTTAATCTTCTAATTTAGTTCATTTCGGGTTTTCTAAGCTCTCGTTTGTGAGTCTGAACGAAAAGCACTTTCATGTGGTGCGACTGCACGGATTGAATGCCTTGAAAACGTGTACAAACTCCTCAAACCTTTTCACGTGTCATTTTGCTTAAGTTTAAATGGATTTGAATTGGATTATAATGGAACAAAGTAACAGTTAGTGGTGCATGTCTTTAAAGTGAACCTAAATGAATATCAAAATAAAACCAAGGACAAACAACCCCATTCAGACGCCAACGAAAGAGCAAACAGAGCCCTCATGCCGGCAATTTTGTTTCAGTTTAAATCCAGCTATTCTCTTGAAGGGCTCGGAGATTTCACAAGCGCACTTTGGTCTGTCGTTTGAAAATGGAAAATGTGTGCTAGCACTGCAAACAACCACAACATAGCTGTCAATCGAAATTGTCAGTCCGGGAGAGAATTAATCAGGGAAAAAAACCAAGGACCTCTCTGGAGGAGTTGTAAACACCAATAACTCAAGTTGAAGAATCTGCCCACAGGTCTCTTGCTATGCAATCCACAAATGTGGCCTGTGTGGAAGAGTGGCAGTTTGAAAGACAATAAATGCAAAATTTATGTGTCAAAATATGAAATTATTTTTGTGTTCTGCACAATGGCATAGTTACACTGCTAAATGTTGTAAGAACACCTATTATAAGGTTCATGTTTATTATGCAATTCTTCCAGGCTTTCTACTGTCTGAAGTGAAAGATCTATAGATCCAAATGTTGTGACTTTTCCAATAAGCTACATATTAATGAATATGTAATATGTAATCACTTAATGCAATCTTAATAAATACCACAAAATACTTCACCATAGGAAAACACAAGATTTTACTAAAAGCAGTTCAATGCAGTTCATGCTTCAGAAATACATTTTGCTAGTATAGTGCAAACATGAATGAAAGCAGTGTCAGGAAAACATGAACAGGCTCAGTTTTAAAGGACAACAGAACAACATATAAGATAAATTATCTTATATGATATAGATCATATAGATTTGAGCAAATTCTAATAAATGAATCTTTGCTATTGCTGTGCAGTAATTTGTTCTGCTTAGATAGTTATTGTGTCTTTTGTTCTATGTGTTTCACAGACACTGGATCAATACATCATCAAGGTATAGCGCACGGTCATATATCTATATGTGTGTGTGTGTATTCATGAAAATAAAGCAGCTTTTGAAGCAGAAATGGCAAAAGATTGTCTGACAAAAGATTGCTTTTAAGACAACAGAAATTCACTTTGGAACTTCCTGCTTTCTGACAAGCTCTTAACTCCTCTTAGGTCAGAACATTTTTGCGTTTCGCCGGTTGAGAGGCCTCTGAGGATCGCCTGACAAAAGATACTGACTGCTAATAACAATTCTACTAACGCCCACTTTTAACAATTATCCCTTTTCAATACTGAAAGTGGCTAGATATGTGCCCCAGGTGTCGCTGAAGAGAATGCTGAATCCAGTTTAGAAGAACTCATTAGAGTCAACCTAATTTGTTCTAACCTAGAAAAAAATACTGAATTATGCTTTTCCCGTATTTGATTCCCATTGAATAGTGACTCGATAACAATCACTACATAACGCATATAAATACTGGCTCAGATGTCGCTCGTGCTCTGCCGTTGTTTCTGGTTGCAATGTTTTTATCTTGTCGCTTTGCTCTCTGCTGGAATTTCACTGTGGGAAGAGCTCAGGGACATCTGTAAATCTACACACACCGGCACATGTTCATACAGTAGCAACAACAGGCACCAGGGTGAACTAAAGGTAACGTCGTATTTTTTTTTCTTTTACATCATCTTCAGAAGAGTAGGTAGTTGATAATGTAGAAAGTTTAGAATACGGATAGGCAATACGGTATGCAAATTCAAGGACTTTAAATTAAAATGAAACATTCACTCAACACTGCCAGAAGGTACTAAAGTAAGTTGTCAGGAAGAAGGAGGGTTGTTTTTCCAAGGATAATAATTGGTATCGCTGTTATTACAAGGTGGAGGTTCTCAGTCATTGCCAAGAAGGACAGAAAAGTTGTTTTTCAAAGTTTCTTGAATGTCAGTGTTCAGAAGTAACACACAACTTGAGTGTATTCTGGTTGCAAATCTGAAAACCAGTGGGGATTAATTTTTTTTTTTTTTTTTTTTTTTTTTTTTTGGTTTGTGTGACAAGAACAGGATGTGGCTAAACACAATTTTATAAATTTTTTTTTTTCCAGAAATTCATGCATTGAAACGCTAACACCTATTTAACTCTAAGGTCGCCTCGACAGAAATCTGTGTGACGCAACCATCGTTGTCTGTGCCCGGCCACTAGGGACTGTTTGTAATCTCCCCCCAGACGTCTGGGTGCATCCCAGGCTTTGTGACCACAAGTGAAACAATACTCCCAGTTAGAGGGTGCTGCAAATCACAAGAAACAAAGATAATACAGGGTCTAACCATGAGCAACAGTGCAGTGTTGAAAGAGATTGTTTTTCTAGTGAAAGTAATTTAGGTCTTACAGACAATAAGGATATAAAACTTGCATTGCTGTGGTGGTGAGAAACCACAGTGTGTTACCTGCCCCCAAAGGGCAATGGAGAAAACTGTACACCTCTGAATACAATGCATTAAAGCAGCAGCAGTAGTAGGAGTGTTCAGTTTATGTTGGGGCCCAAACAGTTTGCGGACATGAATCTCTTTCTAAAACTCAGCCTTCAGCACGTAATCACAACAATATCTGTCCATTATGGTGTTTACAGTCATTTTTAGGAGCGTTGGACTGAGAACTAGTTTGCAGGCTTGCAGCTCCACCAGGTGTTTGTTAATTCTTGTCGCCGCTACTCTCGCCACTACTTTTAAAGTTCATCTTAAAACCCATTGGCTTTTAACTCCAGTGGGATCTAGTCTTAAAGTGTATGTTTTTGTTTTTAAACTGTAAGAGTTTTTCTTATTTTTATTTTTATTTTATTATGTTGTGTTTTAATGTACAGCACTTTGTATCAGCTGCGGTTGTTCTAAAGTGCCTTATAAATAAAGTTGGTATGGTATGGTATGGTCTGGTGAAGCTGAGTAGACAGGGAAGCTCGGCTGGAGACTGCAACACCAAGGAGGAGCTTCCTGTGAATAGGCAGCGCTTTGTGAGAGCAAGTGTTTAGGCACCCCTGAAAGACTGCCACGGGAGATTCAAGGGTTCCTCAAACATACATGAAAGAATCAAAGCAACACTCCAGGTATGATTTTGATGAGAGAGTAACATTATCACCTGACATGAAGTTAAAAAAAATAAGATGACAGTACATCTTTCTTTAACACACCCTTTTCAGAAGAGGCTTTTACCTCACATTAAATAAGAATTATTTTTTTTCTGTATTTATATTCATTAAATAGCACAATGTAAGCAGGACTGCTTGGGAAAAACCCATATCATGCTATTATTACTATGTAAGATTCATTAGGGTAATACACAACATTTCAGTTAAATGGAGATAATTTTTAACACTTCAAACATGGAATCTTATTTAAAAGAAAATTAAATAAAAATATCTCATCCTTCCCGTCAGGAAGAAATTTGTGTTCCTGTCTTTACCCAGAGTAAAAGAAGTCCATGACTGAAAAGACCATTCCTAGAGGAAAACCCTAACACACTGAATGCAACTTAAAAGCCAGAGTGGTTTGCATATTCACAGCTAACACTTTGTTTGTGGAAACACATTTTGTGGTCTAATGAAACTAAACTTGAAATATTTGGCAATAATAGTCATTGTTAAATTTGAAGGAAACGCCATCCCAGCTGTGACGTAGGGGAGTGGTATTATCATGGTGTACGGGAGTTTTGCTGCAGGAGGAACCAGTGCGCTTCACAAAACAGACGGCATCAAAAGGAAAGAACCATTTTGCTGAAGAATCATCTCAAGATATCAGCTAAGAGGTTAAGGTTGATTACAAGTTGATCTTAAAAATGGGTTCTAAGCATACTTCCAAATAAATGTCAAAGTTTTGGATTTGGCTTCACAAAGTCCTGACCTCAGTGCCATAGACAGTTAGAGAGCAGAGCTGAAATGTTTGAGTAAGGCAGATTAACTTCCACAGGGACAAATGAGCGAAAATTTCACAAATATTGTCAAAATATTGCAGAAGGACATCTAAAATGATTGTCCCAAGTAATAAAGTTTTAGAAATGATTCAAAAAATTCAAAAATCTCTCTTGCTATTTTGGTATTGAAGAAATCTAAATCATTTTGCAAATGCCAACTTATATAAACAAAGGAGAGTTTAGCCTAATGGAAAGATAATGAGAAATATTGTGCTGTTTGTTCAACACTTGTACATTTTTAATTTGAACATTATCCTACGATTACAATTTAAGTGCTCCTGATTTTTTTTTATTTTTATGTATTAATTTATTTGAACGTTTTTATGTTCAAAATCTGACTGACGTATACTGACTGGGTAAGAGTTATAGCTTTGCGTTATTGTTGAAAATGTGCACCAAATAAATAAATATTTAATAACAAAATATATGAAGCTTAAAAAGGAACTATTGCCACCAATTGGGATGCTTAACAAAAAATATGTGTTCACTTGTGCACAACCATTCTTTCACTAAAGCTATCACAAAATCCCTAATTGCAAGTTCAAATATATGATGAAGCAGCCATATATGAGGCCCGTCTTTGGGGAGAGTAGTTCTTAGATATGAGCCCCAAGTGGGGAAAAAAAAAACTTGACAATTAATGTTTCATTGGGTTTATAAATGTTTCACCCGCTAATTGCTGAAACTGGCAGTAGATATTGGCTGAAGAAAGAATACATTTTCTGCTGATTCCCTCCCACACAAATTCATACAAAGACACTGGAGACAGAGGGAGAGACAAACTTCTTTGCACTTTGGTAAAGTTTTCAAACAGCTTCTTTTGACCTTCAAAGCCACCAACGTTGTTCACTTAGATCGAAAGGAAAATGTACAGCCTTTTGCAGCATCAAAAAACTCAAAAGAATGCATTCATTCAATCTATACTTTTATCCTCCCATTCTCAACACTTTTCAAGCAATTTAAGATCTTCAAACTACATATAGTTCACAAACTCTACATCACAAATTTTTTTCAGTCTTCAACTTAGAAATGTATTTATTTATGTATTTATTTATTTCAGTCAACCAGAGGAGATACAAATATTCCCAGGGTCTTTCTGCATGGAGTTTGCATGTTCTCCCTGTGCATGCGTGGGTTCTCTCCAGGTACTTCCTCCCACAGTCCAAAAACATGACTCATGACTGTTAATTAGTTAATTAGTCTCTCTAAAATTCTCCCTAGGTGTGAGTGTGTGTGTGCATGGTTGTTTGTCCTGTGTGTCTCTGTGTTGCCCTGTGACAGACTGGTGACCTGCCCAGGGTGACCCCGCCTCTCGCCCGGAACATTAGCTGGAGATAGACACCAGCATCTCCTGACCCCACTAAGGGACAAGGGTGTACAGTGGATGGATGAATAGATGAACATAAAGCACAGCCAGAGCCAAGCTATTGTCAAGTAGGAAAAGGCAGATCAGAAGAATTGTTGTCCAAAAGAGTTCTGTGGTCCAAAATGTCAAAATGAAACGGTGAGGGAGTGAGGTTAAACACCTCTCAACACGACAGGAACCTGGTTGTGTATTACATGGAAATACTGAACTTATTTCCAACATAGTTGCATGGTTACAGGTTTTCTCAGTGGCTTCAGGGCATTTCTCAGAACAGAATTGAGATTCTCAGAATTTCTTCTCAAATCTTCAAATCGTTGTGCCGCTTGCGTGGTCTGCAGCCTGCGATTCCTTTGACCAGGTTGCAAACAGGTGAACTACAGCATGAAATCCCGGCCACAGCAACGCAATGCAACACTATTATGGCCTTATATTATTATGGCCTGAGAGAGTGAGTTGCATTACAAAAGACGGCGATGACACGATTAAAAAGACATTGGGTAAACAAGAGTGGACTGATGATTTTTGTGCATTAACAAACCTTAAAAAAATGTGGTCTTCAGACTGTATTTTTCCCTTCTTTTCGCAGATAGATGGAAAATAATAATAAAAAAACACCTGGACTGTAAATTTTATTTATATGAAATGGTGGGATTTTGTGTTTGTTTCTGATTCTGTACTTTACAGTTCTGCCATTAGGGCAACAATAAGGGTCGGCTGTTTGTGTGGATGTCAAGGAGGGAAGGCGTTGGCATTGCTTTGAGCCAATTGCTTCTAACCGTCAGTGCACAAATGGCTAAAAGGCAATTTAAAAAAATAATATGGAGCCTATCATTCTTCAGTGAGAAAGATTATTCAGGCAGAAAATGTTCAAGATGGTTAACAATTTTTACAAGAGTGAAGGTGCCGGCAAGATGGACCCTGGCTCGTCAAGAGACAAGCCAAGGTCGCTTGACAATGGTAAACTTTACCATTTAAAGTTTACCAGTTTAAATTGTAAAGTTTTTGACCATACATATGCTATTTATAGTTTGTCAGAGAGCATAACAGCAAAAAAGTTGAACATACCTCTTGCTGCTGCTCACGACTGACTGACAGATAGACGGAGACAGACAGAAGGATGCTCTAAATGGGTTAGGGTTAGAATTTAGGTGCATCTCTGCAATTTTTCATCACCTCTGTGTTGTCAAACTATACAGACCTCCCTTTGCAGCTGCTTAAGAGGCTATTTCTTTCACTTTAAAAGGGTTTTCTCATTCAGGCTGAGATGAGCAGCTCAGCAGAGAGGACTTCTGAATTTTTTTCTTTCTCGTCTTTTAATGCTGACCATGCTTTCATAAAGAGAAGAAAATCCTTCATCTTCTCTGTGTCTGGTCATTTGACAACCCCCGCGACTGTGGATAATAGAGAAGTACTTACAAAACTGAAAAAAAGAAAAAATCTTTGAAAAATGAATGCATCAGCTTTTATGGACTTGGGTTTCAGGCTTTTAAGAAAATAAACTAATGAATGATATAATGTTCATACTGTTAGTGTTTATTTTGACATGAAGTCAGAAAGGGTGGTGAATATCTTATAAGCCCAGAGTTTGTGTTGTATCTCTACAAACTCTGCTTGCTTTTCTGGAGAGCAATCAGTTGAAGAACTGACATGGACGGTACGTTGCTACGGTATTAGTGAGAGTCTAACATAGACTATGCATCGCAGCCGTTTCAATTCCAATGAAAGTGAAATCATTTAAATGATTTAAAGAGTAAGACATTTATGCTGATTATGAGCTTCTGTACTGGGACTGCAGCTCCGTGTATAATTTCAGTTCTTTGTGGTATGGATGATGTAAAAACAAAAAAGCTGAAATTTCACAACAGTAAAGAGTTCTGTCTGATAATTTGCTCTCACTGCAGGATCCACATTTTACTCTAGCTGCTGTTGGAGCAAAATGTAATAAAGCGAGACTGGAAAACACATATATATATTTATATATATATATATGTATTTATTTATTTATTCCAGTGCTTTATATCGAGAATACCTAATGAGAGGAAATGGATTACATCATCAGTGTCTGACAGCATGCAAGACCACTACACGAAAATGGGGTTAGTAATATTCGATTAACTGGAGCACAAACTCCCAGGGATTATCAGCACTGAGCAAATCCACCCAAATATATCCAGAACAATGTTTTTTTTTTTTTTTTTTTTTTTTTTGCGTGTGTGGAAAAGGGAGCAAAACCATTTAGATCAGTACCTCGGAGGTTGACAGATCAGAAAACTATGTTCCTGTTTTTATGGGAAACCCTCTGCATTCAAGGAAAAAAAAAAGATTAAAAGAAAAAAAGTAAACCACTCTTGCACTTTAATAAGCTTTATTATTTAAAAACTATCAGCGCCTTGGGACAGTAACAAGCAGGTTATCTTTTTTTTTTCTTGTCTTTTCTTTTCCCCCTGCCAGATCCTGGCAGTGCACTGGAGCATTTTAAATAATAAAAAAAAAGTATTCAAATATACCCACGGACTGCTGAATACTTTATTAAAACTGCCGAGCTGTTTCTGGAAATAAAACTGGGTAAATATTTTAATAAATATTGGATTCGTAATAAAGCTGGTACAAAAAAAAAAACAAAAAAAAGGAGTCATGCGGTGCCACGCTGACATGCTTTAACTTCACAAAAGAGGCTCTGCAGGAAAGGAATTTGGCTTTGCTTTAACTTTCATCCTCTGCTTGCATCCCTCCTCAGTCAAAAATATCTTAAATGGCGGGATGCAGATTCATTCATCACCTCCCAACATCGACTACAAACTACTGTAAAAGAAAACAAGTTCCACACCAACAGATCACAATTTCTAACCAGCTATATAAAGAAGTGTGAGATGAAAATCTAGTTGGTCTATGACAATAATCTAAAGACATTTAAAACATGGTTTAATGAAGACATAGTCAATATAATGAACCAAGTGCCACAAAAACAAAGAATTAGTTGCATCTGTTCACATTGTATTTTTCTTTTTAGTCAATTCTTTAAAGGATCACTTTGACCTCTTCTACTAAATTAACTTTGTGTTTTTAACTTTAAGTGCAACACAGCACAGAAAAATGACTGCAAATGCTAATGACGACCATAAGCAATAAGTTAGTCGTCAATCATTAGGAGTGATCTAAAAATCTCATTGTTTAGTCGTTAGGAAGAGTAGATACTGAGATCATAGTAACTGTTCTTGACTTGTCTCTGCTGCCCGTCCAAACTTGAACGCTGCTTCAACAGAAGTGCTGTATTTAAATTCATCCAAGGGAATCAATCAAACTGTCTGGAGAGATATCTGCTAAGTGTAAATGGCAAAAAAGAAATGTTTTAAAAACTTAGTTTTAATAAACCTAGCTGAAGGAAATACTCAGATACTTGAAAGAATTTATGTCTTTAAGATATTTAATGTACAGCTTAATTGCTGTGTCTTTTGCATTGTATTAAGCCAATTTATATAGCCAGAATCTATGCATACGGATTCCTACTTATATATACAAATATTTTTGGGTTTTTTTCCACATTTAAGGTTTTTCATTCATATTTTTACTATGTATCACAATTATCTAAAGTCTGAAATTAAGAATCAAAATAAGGCACGATATAGAAATAAATGAATAAAAAATTTTAAAAATATAAAACTTTTTTCTGTTGCTATGACATGCTGTCCTTGTAGTTATTTTGGGTTTTTTTAAATAACATATCAAGCGAGCTAGGCAATATCAAATTTAAATAAACCGATTCAATTAACTTATGATACAATACAAACATCTGTCAGGATCTGTGTTTTTCTGTTGTTATTTTTGAGTTTTCTGTGAGTCTCTGTCTCTGCGTTTTCCCCGTTAATTGTTTCCCAGGTGTGTCTCGTTCTCTTGATTACCTCTTGTGTATTTAGTCCCCTCTGTTGTCTCTGTTCCTCGTAGTAAGTTTGTGTCGTTATCTCGTCAAGCGTTGTCTTTGTAGTTAGTCTGCCCGCACAGTAGAACTGTGAAGTCCTGTGCGGGTTTTAGCTCTTCGTATCAGTCCTGTTTTTTCGTGTCAGTTGCTACCGGTGCTGAGCCTCTGTTTTTCCGCTCTGCCGTGCTGCCTGTCTGTATTGGACTGTGAGCTTTGTCATTAAACCACCATTTCTCCTCTTACCTGGGTCTCTGCGTCTCCTCACCACCACAACCACACCGTTTCGTGACAGTAGGACCCGACCACTAAACGGTGAGGAACGCCACCACCATGGACCCAGCAGACCACCAGCTATTGATCCGGAAAGTTCAGCGCTATGCTAAAGAGGTGGCTTTGCCCTATGATCCTGTCAGCCGCCTTAACACTGCCACCCGGATGCTTACCTGGCTGGAGGAATGGAGTCCCCGTTTCCACCTCCCGGTATTGGAGGTTTTACGCCAGGAGGTGGATTGGGAGTTTCGGACAGCGTCAGCGGTGATTAATAGAGAACCTCTCCCTCCGAGACCATCAAATTTCTTTTTCCCGGAGTCTAACACTGCTGCGGTCCCCGCTTCAATCTCTACTCCAGCTCCTGTTCCATCAGCTCCGGTTTCCCCGGATCCTGTCACCACACCCCGCTCGTATCCAGTCGCCACAGTCCCCATGGCCATGGGGTTCCAGGTGGCGAGACTGGCACCGGGACGCCAAGCGG
>CAEGAF010064172.1:0-11931 GCA_903067075.1 Micropoecilia bifurca
CAGGTATTGTGTAGTTGGTGCTTTTAATCAGTTTTCAGTTAAATTAATTCAGTCCAACTTTATAACAGTCACAAAATATCGTGAGATTATTGTATCACTACAGCCCTATCTTCAACTGTAGCTGGAGACTTCACCAAAGATTTTGGATCCAGTCAGTTTTGGCTGAAAACATTTTTTACGTCCAAAATGGCTTCCATTACAAACGTGTGCAAAACTATGCCAGTATTCTGCTAATGTGAAAAAAACCCCACACAATTTAAATAAGAGTCTCTATTAAAAGCATGTGATTGAATCACTAAAAAAACATGCTGCGTCATGATATTACAGCTGCTTCCTGTAGTCGTCTTTGTGGTTTGCACAGTGGCAACATCCGGTTTGTAATAGAAAAAATGTGAAACCTCATCCCACCGACTAAACATTTTAACTTTTTATCAAAACTTTTTTCAAAATTGTCGTGTTTCCGTTAAGCGAATTTAGGAATGCAGTTATTTATTGTGATTAATTTAGCCTACTCTTGACTATATACAGTATGAAATTCCTGTATCCAAAATGAAGGCCTTAAAATATATTTAATTCATTAAACAATGTAAGTTGGTATGAAATAAGTTAACTACATGTCTTAAATTTTGTCTTGACAGGACTTTTTAATGTCATATGTTTATTTTTCTCGTGGGACTTTCTGCCTATCAAATATTTGATTGTCGTGCATTTAGTTACGTCTTCATTTAGTTGAGGCTACCGCTAACTAGCTGCTATTATACCCTTGTTAGCTAATTAGCTGTTTTGGGTTTATTATGGGAAACTGTAAATTTATCATCAGTTGAATATTTGAGTATTTTGTCCCAAAAGAAACTTGGCACTACTGCAATATAAAATATGCAATTTTATTTTGTACATTTCTGTTATGATATAGATTTTAAATTTTAGTCATAATGGTCTTTAAGAAAGCCTTAACTTTAAGTTGTTGAAATCTGATATTCTGAGTATGTGTTGTATTCATTTCTTCAGTTATGTTTGACGTCATGTTGCTATTTTAGGTTCTGGATTTGGGTTTATAAAAATCTCAAATGGAAAAACTAAATTATTAATAACCTATTTTTTGAAATTTTCTCAACTTGTTCTCTCTTTTTGTTTTGCGTTTGACTGATAACTCTTCAGGGAGCACAGCACCTGGGTCCTGCCACAGATTTCTATAAGAAGCTTGCTCTGGACTGCTCAGGGCAGCAGATCGGGGTGGATCTGTTCCTGCTCAGCTCGCAGTACGCCGACCTCTCATCTCTGGGTAAGAGCAGGTTTGAAACTTCTGGGCGCTTATTCTTCTGTAGGAAAAAGGCTTTTGGATTTCCAAATATAAAGAAATTCAAATTTTCCTCTAGATCAATTCAACCTGAGAAACCAATTTCTTTTTATTCTTGATAATTTTTTCAAAAATTGAAACTCTATTTAAATTTAGGAATGCTTTATTGATCCCAAAGCCAAACATGCTCGAGCTCCACTTGGGTTGCTAGGTGATGGGCGGAACTCTGTTGGGGTTGCTAGGTAACGGGCTGTGCCTGCTCGCTTGCAACATTACATTCCTGAGGTTTTTGAAACGGCTCTTCTTCCAGACACCAAAAAACATTAGCTTACTGCCAAATACGCAGCTGGCTGTTTTCCTCTCTTGTTTTTAAAGAAGTAGAAACTCAAATTACAGTATAAAATGTGAATTTTGCATAATAAGTTCCCTTTAAATTTCCTCAGACATGAAGAATGTTTTGAGGTTTGTTTTTTAAAATCAATCCTTCTCACATTCGAAGCCTAAATTTACATAATTTTTTCAGCCTGTGTCTCCAAGTACTCGGCGGGCAGCGTCTTTTACTACCCCTCCTTTCATCACACCCACAACCCGGCGCAGCTGGAGAAGTTTCAGAGGGACCTGGACCGCTACCTCACCAGGAAGGTCGGCTTTGAGGCCGTCATGAGGATACGATGCACTAAAGGTATCCGCAACTAAATGTGACACTCGTTTTGTATTCTCAGATGTTCCTCTGAAGCCGTTCTTAAATCTAGACGATGTGGTTTCAGGTTTATCCATCCACACGTTCCACGGTAACTTCTTTGTCCGCTCCACCGACCTGCTGTCCCTGGCTAATGTGAACCCAGACTCTGCCTTCGCTGTCCAGATGTCCATCGAAGACTCTCTTGCTGATTCGTCTCTTGCCTGTTTTCAGGCTGCTCTGCTCTACACATCCAGTAAAGGTAAACCCAAATTCAGCACCTAAAAACACTGACTGTTCTCTCATACAATAAATAATAGAAATAAAAGTTATCTTGTTGTAATTTGTCGGTGTGTAGGGAAACGGCGGATCAGAGTCCACACTCTGTGTCTGCCGGTGGTCAGTCAGCTGAGCGATGTTTACGCCGGCGCTGACGTTCAGGCGATCACATGTCTGCTAGCAAACATGGGTGAGTTTAAACTTTTACCACTTTAACTTGCATTGTTTTACTGAAAATTATCTGATTTCTAAAGATTTTAGAAATCCATTTATTTGTGGGTCGGTATGGATACTTAATGTCCTTGAAAATGCTTGAATTTCAATTAGTTGTTTTCAAGGCTTGAAAAGTATTTTGATATTCAAACTGCACAGTTTTTCAGTCCAATACTTGATTAAAACCTACATTTGTAAAGCGTTATTTACAGTTGGAACCAGGTATTTTTATAAACCTAGCAAAAGGAAACATTTCATCTTTTTATTCTCACTACCTGAAGTTAAATCAGACTAAACTTCTCCTGCTTTGGGTCAGTTTGAATTACCAAAATTATTTCTATTTGCTAAATGCCAAAAAACATAGCAGGAACATTTTTTACTTTATTTTTGAATATTTCTTATTCCTAATGGCTCAGGACTTTATCTGTGTTACTGAAGTACAGATTCCCTCATTTTTTAGACAGTCATTGAAATTGTGGGACATTTTTTGTTACATTTGTTAAAAACACAAAAATTGCTATATTTTAGTTCACATTGTCCCGCTGTAGAATTTCGAATTCTATCACGACATTATTAATTATAGTAATAAATTATCTGTATTGCATGTTTTATCTCCACTGTGAAAACTTGCCTTGAAAATGCTTGAGTTTTGCAGTGGGAGTTTTCTACGAACCCTGTCGTCAGTCGGTTCCCCTCCGGTTTTATAATTGATCTTCGCTGTGTGTTCCAGCCATCGATCGATCGATATCTTCCAGCCTGTCAGACGCTCGTGATGCTCTGGTCAACGCCGTCGTGGACTTTGTGAGCGCCTACAAAAGCAGCGTGTCGAACCTGCAGCAGTCTGGGGTCGTCGTCCCTGCAGCCATGCGGCTTTTCCCTCTCTACATCCTGGCTCTGCTCAAACAGGTGGGAGTTGGAGCAGAAACAATTAATCGTGATTGATTGATTACGGAAGTAACTGTCACCAAATTTACAAATCAATTAATTATTAACTGCAAAATACAGATTCAGAAAAGGCAATTTGCTGAAAAGTAACATATCTGGAGCAGTAATTGAGCAAAGAATATATATATTTTGCATTTAAGATGGAGAAAAACAACTTTGTAAACTAAAGTAGTTTTAGCTTCCACTGATTCAAATTGGCTAAAGGAAAATGTTTTTCTTATTTAGAAATTAATTGAATTACTTTTTTCCGTTTTTGAATGTATTTCTAATATTTTATAAAAACTAATATAAATGGTTAAATGATAAATTTGCAAAATGGGTCATTATTTTTCATTTTCATTTTAAAGTTTATTTGATAGGGACAGACACACATTTACATTTTATTCGGTTAATCATCAAAATAATTGATTAATCAGTTATTAAAAGACGTTAAACTCTGAAGCATTATTCATAAGTAGATTTTCTTTTATAAAATGTGAAAAACTTGTTTTGCAGATCATTTTTGAGTTCTTTGAAACAATTTTGGGGAAATGTTTTAAACACTTTTTATAAAACCATTCAACTCTGTTAACTCCTAAACAGTAAATGTGGATTTTTGGCTCCTGATTTATAACTACACGCTTTTTGCTTTAACAAATACGATTAACATAGAAAAAGTGAAATTCAGAAAAACAGAAACAGTGGAATTTTGCAAATAAAACAGATTTTGTTTCTACACAAGCCTGGAAACATACAGCATTTTCATAAAAAGATCACCTGCGCTATGGATGACACATTGTGTTTCTAAAATTAAAATGTTCAACATGATTAAAGTCAGTCAATCTAATTTATCCATCATGACAGATATTTAATTCACCTCTTAAGCCAGAGAAGCCCCTTCATCAGTCAGTTCAGTCTCTGATCAATCTATCACATTTTCCAATTTATCCATTGAATATCTCCATCTTTCAATACGCCCCTCTCCAATCCAATATCCATCAATACATCCATTGATCCAGCTGTCTGTCATTCAATCAGTCCTTCCATCCATCCATTTGTTAAATGCACACATCAATCAATCAAATTTTATTTGTATAGCACATTTCAGCAGCAAGGCATTTCAAAGTGCTTTACATAATTAAAATGAAAACAGAAGGACAAAGAGAATTTTAAAAAGATAAAAACATTAAAACCCGCACCCTTTGTAGGACTTCAGTTAAACATCTCACATCTCAGAGTTTCAGTTAAAATGCTATTTTCTCAAACCTCAAAGTGTTTTTACACATCTGTGCATCCAGACGACTTTCCAGTCCAGTCAGCCCTAAACATTAACGTAACCAACATCGGAGAAATTAAGTGCTGAAGACATTTCCGGGTTTGTTCCAGAAAGCGCTGCGGACAGGAACGAGCACGCGGCTCGATGAGCGCATCTTCGCCATGTGTGAGTTCAAGACGCAGCCGCTGCCGCAGCTGATGCGGATGCTTCATCCCGACCTGTACCGGCTGGACAACATGTCTGACCAGGTGGGACGTTTAACCGACTAAAACCTATTCACATATTGATTGACACACAAGAAATGGGAAGTTGACAAGCTGTTAAATACATGTTTTCACTCAGAGAAGTCAGTTTCTGTCATACACTTTTGTCACTATGATTGTAGACTTGTAGTCCCTTAAGTGAAACCTTTTTGTGTGTCCTGCAGGGGGCGCTCCATCTGAATGATACTGTAGTTCCTCAGCCTCACCTGCTGCATCTCTCTGCTGAGAGGCTCAGCAGAGACGGAGCGTTTCTCATGGACTGTGGCAACGTAAGTAAAGGTTGTTTCTCTGAGAAACCATCTTCCTGAGTTGTATCTTCAACCACCTCACATTTAGTTAGGTTCTCTAGTTTTGTCTTTTCTTTTCTAGTTTTTCTTATTTTCACATTTCTTCTTCACACATAAGTATTTTATAAAGACTTAGGAAAATATGCTTTTATTTGAATTTTTTTTTTTTGCTCAATTATGCAAATCTTCTCTTCATGTTCTGCTTCAGTTTTCTGCTTCAGAGCTTTTTCAAATTAACCTGTTCAAATTTTTTAAAGAAGAAAATCTATTCCTCATCTTTTGCGATCCAGTGATTAACTGGTTAATCCAAAAAATAGTCGACAGATCAGGCCTAATCTGAGGTATTTCTTTGCTGCAAATGATCAAGCGTTCATTGAAGGAATGTTATTTTGTTTCATTTTAGATAATAAAATGGTTTCATATATAAAAAGGGAATTTAATTATCTCTTTATTCGTATTTCTAATATTGTATAAAATAGGCTTAAATTAAAAATCTGCAGAATGTGCCAGTTTTTGTATTTGATTAATCATCAGAATAACCGATTAATCGATAACTTAAATAACTGTCAATTGCAGCCCTACATTAGTTATGATTATTTCTGATTTTTGTTGATGACCTTCTGTCTCTCCAGGTGTTTTATCTGTGGATCAGCAAATGCTGCAGCGAAACGTTTATCCGTGACGTTCTGGGCTTCTCCAGCTACGCTTCAATTCCCCCCAACATGGTCAGTATGAGCTGGACAAGCAAAATACACACAAAAACTGCAGGATATTAGCATCGCATGAACTCTTTCTGCAGCTCTCTGGTGCAATTCATCATTCCTCTAAAATGACTGATTTGCTTTTTTTCTGTTTGCCTTGTGAAATAAAACAACTCATACAGCAAAACAGTTTAGCTGGTGAAGCGTTTCTGATTTGTTTTTTAACTACCTAGAAAGTTCAACCATCACTGGATGGTGGGTGTGATGGAAACACCCAGAATCAGCAACAAATGTCAGCCTCTGCGTTTTTTATTTCTGTATCAATGGGGCGATTACTCTCAGCGCTACCTACACACCCGCTTTCCCATCCACAGGAATGCGGCTGTTGACTCCATTGTGCAACTCGGGTGATGGGGGGAATCCACATTGTCTGAAACATAGTAAGAAGAGTGTTGGCTGATGTTTCGGTTGTCCTCTCTCTGTCCTTGTCACGCTCAGAGTCACATTCCTGAGCTGCAGACTTCTCTGTCGGAAAGAGTCCGAGCGTTTCTCGACTGGCTGCAGGACAACAGAGCGTTCAGCTCTCCGATCCACATCGTCAAGTAAGCAGAACCGGAGACACACGTCACTGATGCTACTGTCTGACCCACATAAATGAGTAGGGGTGGTTATTAAAAACCTTTTCCATTAAATGTGCTTTTATTTAGCTTTTTCTTATTTCAAAATGTATTTTTGTACCACCTCTTGTCCAAGGTGCAAAAGTATTCATACCTATCAAACGTCTTAAGGTTTTTGTTAGAATCACAAGCCTCATCTCCCTATGCACAAGCATTAATGCTTGTTTGGAAAGTAGGAGGAAAATATCTTGTTTCTAAAAAGTGTGACCCCCTCAAACTGTATAGGACCAATTTCCATTGTAGGACTGAAACGATTGATCATAATTAATCAATTATTGAAATAATCATCAATCAATATGGTGATTCAGTCGTTAACTGAACTGAAGTCATTTGATAAAAAAAACATATTCAGAGCAATAAATAAACCAAAACTATACAAACAATACATCAACTTTACATTTCAGATAAACTCCTCAAGTGGAATAGTCTAAACTATTTACAAAACAAATGCTGTTTTTTTAAGAAATTGAATTATTTCTTTATTTGAAATTTTTTAAGTATTTCTAATATAAAAAATAAGCTTATGTGTTGAATAAAAACATCTGTACGACTGAGTAAGCGATTAACCATCAGAATGGTCAGTTAATCGATTACTAAAGTAATCATTCTCGACTCAATCATGAGTCGACAGTTTCCTTATTTATTCACTTGTGAATCAGTTGGACCTTTCAGAATCAAAGGAATTGTGAAAAATTATGCATGCCACATTTTCAGATTCTATATTTGGAAAAAAAAGGATTAAAATCTTGCGTCTCTCTTTATTCACTCCCCAGTTAAATCCTATCTTGTTTTGTGTGTCACAAACAATCGTAAAATAATAAACATTGGGATTTGAAAGCAGAAAATATAGAAAAGCCCAACAAACTCAAAAAACAAAATTAACCTCTCAGAAACAGAAGTATTACCGAAGGATGTTTTAACTAATGTTAAAGTTAATTTAGCTTCATTAAGCACTTTAGTAGATGTCATGAAATGAATCATAAGACGTGTGAATTTGTCTCTACTAATAAGTCCTGATCTGTGTGAACTGAAATTAGAACTGGCTCTTGTGAAACATTAAATTGCACAACTTGGTTCATCTGTGTGTCTGTTTGCCCACAGCTAGATTGCTCCAGAGATTAACTGGACCCGTCATGCATGTTTTCAGGACCTGGTTTTGCTGGTTTTGTCTCAAAAGTAAAAAATGAACAGTAGATAATGAAGCTTTGTTGTGGAAGTTGTTTTAATTGGATTCGGTTAGAAATGTTCAGCCTCAGTTTGTTTTATTGTTACGATGAAACAACAGAAACCGGGTGGAGACGGTTTCTTGTAGAAGAGACGGGTCTGAGGTCGACTGGAGACTTATTTCCAGAGTAAAAACACGGTGAGGTCACTGGTTGGGAGTCGTGGTAAAGGCATCTACTGGGAACGCATTGTTTCTGTTTCCTAAGCTGCTTGCGGTGCGGCATTGTTACTCAACCGCATGTTTACGCCGCTGATGTCAGGACGAATGTGGTAATGTGAAATGACGGCAGGGCTGACATTCATTTCCCTAAAATTAATGTTCAAAAACAGATGGAGGCCCATTGAAACCCACCTCAAAGCACCGCAGATCTTCTTTCTGAAGCGAAAGTATGTTTTTACTTTAGATAACAGTGAATAAAGTAGAGGAGTAACGAGCTATGTGATCGAATCAGGAAGCATCTTTACTGCTGCAGCATAAATTTAGGGGGAAAATATTCCCCAGTCCATACAGCAGTGGTTCCCTAACTTTTTGTCCTGCATCCCCCCCAGTGGTTTCCAAACAATTTTGGGGCCCCCCTGTCCCTGGAGAGGGGAGGGGGGTTGACTTTTTTGGGAGCAAAATTAATGTATGTAGCTGAACATAGACAACATCATCAGAAGCCTACAGGCTACTTGTTAAGCTTTAGGTGCTGTATTGATATTAGCTAGTCGTCTTTTAGCTACTTTACTTGCATCCAGCAGCTTCACTCAACTCAGTAAGTTCATTTGGGGAAAAAACTGTGAAAAGTTCTCTGCGTTTTGCTGGTTTGCTGTCATGATTCTAACACACCTGTAGCTCCGCCCAGCAGCAGCATCAGGTCTCCTTCACTGCTGCACAGGTCTAAACCCAGCGTGAGCGTCTTAGCGCTCGTGTTGCGTTTAAAGGCGGCTCGGAAAGACAGGTTACAACTTGTTAACAACGGATTAAACAGTTTTAACTGCTGATAAAAGTGACAGAGGACAGAGATATGGGAAGTGCAGAAGCCCCTACTGTATCATTCTAAGGTAAAAACCCAGCACATACAGCGTTCATGTTTTTTTTTTTCCCATACAGATGGCTTCCCGCGCCCCACAGTTTGGGAACCTCTGCCATACAGACAGAAAAAATGTCCTATTATATGGATTATTTGCATGGAATCATGTGTATCAGAAATATTTGCACTCTTCTTTAACACTTGAAACGGTTGAACTATACAACAAAACAGGCCCAAGTATTTTAACTGGAGGTTTTCTGCAGGATTTGGCTTCATCACACATGGATGAATGTCGGTTTCTGTCTGGGGAATCATTTCTGTGTGGATTTGACTAAATGTTTTGTATCATTATTTGAGCCTCGCTTTCATGTCAAACCTATTCTAGAGCAAAGTAGAAAGTCATGATTAGCTATCAAAGCCCTCTGATCAATGCTTAAACGGGTAAATGATAAATAATTCATTAATATTGCAAATATTCAGAATGCCAGTAATTCTGGTATATGTTACTTTGTTTTTTTGTACTACATATAGTGCTGCAATTAACAATTACTTTCATTATCGATTAATTGAATAATTATTCCTAATAATCAATATAATCTAGCAATTATTCTGATGATTAATCAGATAAACAAATGGCCACATTTTGCAAATTTTTCATTTCAGCCTTTTTGTACAATATTGCAACAATGTGTGCCATAATCCTGGTATTTTTGTATAAATGTGCATGAATCAATCTTCCTTTCGTTCCTTCTTTCTTCCTTTCTTTCCTTCTTTCCTTCTTTTCCTTCTTCAGAGACGACGTGTCGGCGAAGGCCACCTTGTTCCAGCACCTGGTGGAGGACCGGTCTGAGTCGGCGTCGTCCTACCACGAGTTTCTGCAGCACATTCAGCAGCAAACGTCCAAGTAGGCTCCCGTATCGCCCAGAAAGACGTCCAGACGTTCCTCGAGAGAGTCAGGCCTCGCTGAGTGTGCGCTACTGCTAGGCCAGTTTTAGCCAGATGAGTTTCCTCTCCATCCTCCAGACGGATCCGGTGAATAAATCCATCATGGACGTTTGTGAATCAAACATTTTTGCTGTCAGAAAGAGAAGTTTTAAGATGTTATATGGATTTGAATGAGCAGCCGGGTGAAGTTTGAGCCGGTTCCATGGAGAGAAGAGGAATCAAAGTCGAGCCATGAAGATGCCACTTCCTTAGTTCAGTTTGTTTTGTGAGCCTCACATGTAGCCCGTGCTATTTTTTTCAGTTTTTTCCTCTCTGGTTGAAATGTATCTTGAAACCCGCCCTCTGTGTTCTACCTTTCCCCTGTTTTGAACACACTGGAGAACATAGAACAAGAATCTGGCATGTGCTTAGAAATGCAAACAGCATGTCTCGGTTTTGTCTGCTGCTAGGCGACGGCCATCTTGGGAACATGATTGGGTTGGATGTTTTGTTTCTCCGTAAACATTCGGTCCTCTCCGGTCCGCTGAAAGGACTTTGGATTCATCAAACAACACAATCTTCCAACCGTCTGCAATTTCCTTCTCATTGATTTTATTTTTTAAAGCGCTAAGATCGATATCCACTTTGTAACTACTGAAAAGAATCTTTTATGTGTGATAATTTATGAACCAGCTTATTAAATAAAAAGAAAAAAAGACATTGACTCAATGTGTAGTTTTTAAAATTACTTATTTTGGTTTAATTGATTAAAGTTGATTCCAGAGTAAAGAAAGCAGTTTTTCAATGGCTTCTTTCTCATCTCACGAGTTTCCTTAATTTTTTCAACCTTTCTGATTCTTAATTTTCTAATTTTGGAAATCATCTTAACTTAATCCAATTGAGAAGATAAATAATTATAGCTGTATCTTATTGTATCTAATAGCTACACCTTGCATATTGTTAATATTTTGTGTACAACCAGATCTACATTTTTAAGCAATTTTTTATTTTGGAGTCAAAAATTGCTTGACAAAATCTGTAAAACCAAAATATTTAATTCTAGAGCCAGTTTGTCCTGTTCTAATTTAGCTTTGTAGATCAACTTTGTTGCAGTAAAGTTTAATTTGTTTAAAGACAAACGTTTAGTTTAATTAATAAGCTGCTGCAGACCATGGTTTCTGAATGATAAGCCAACAACAAAACATTTCTCATCCAGCAGCCATTGTACAGGAATACAGTGTTGGGTAGTAACAAGTTGCATTTACTCATTTACATTTACTTGAATCACGATTTTAAGAAAATGTACCTTTTGGAGTATTTTTACTCCAAATTTTACTTTAAAAAAATTCTTATACGTGTGTATATATATACATATATATATATATATACATATATATATGTATATATATATGTGTATATATATGTATATATATATGTGTATATATATGAAAAATTTTTGAAAGAAATTCGATTTGATTTGGAATTAAATGCCCTTTTGCTTGATTTTATTTCTGTTACTTACATGAATTAACATTTCTTTTCCTTTAAAATACCAAAAATATACACTTAATTTTATATTCTGGTCCATCTGATGTAATTTTTAAATATTAAATAATTGCTCATTTAACAAGTTACTTGGTAATTGATCATACTTTTTACCAAATACTTTTTCCTCTTAAGTTTTTGGACATCTACTTTTTACATTTACTTGAAAAGCAGCATGTTGAAGTAGTGCTACTCTTCTTGGAGTAGATTTCTTCAAGAAAACTCTCTCTAGTTCAGTGTTTCCCAACCCTGTATGGCCTCCAGACACACTGACCCGCATGTTTTAGATGTCCTCCTGCTTCAACACACCCCTTTCAAATGATTGCAATTCAGCAAAACCCTGTTAATTAGCTACTAATTGAAATCATGTGTGCTGAAGCAGTTAGGTTGCTAGGTAACGGCGTAGCGCCCGTTGGACTTTGAAACGACTAATCTTCAAAAAAACAAAGAAAAAAGGTTTGTTCACACTGCAGCCTGAAGTGACTCAATTCCGAGTTTTTGGTAATTTTGATTTTTTTGCCGGGTCGTTCACACTGCCAGTAAATGCGACCTGTATGTGTTCTGCAGTCTGAACGGGCAAACGACCTGAAAGTGTCCCGCATGCGCAGTAGAGGGCGCAATAGCGTCAG
>CAEGAF010064193.1:0-34194 GCA_903067075.1 Micropoecilia bifurca
CGCCCGCTTCACGGCAGACGCTGCCCCAATCCGCCTGTCGATCTCCCGCTCCCTTCTTCCCTCATTCGTGAACAAGATCCCCAGATACTTAAACTCCTCCACTTGAGGCAGGACGTTACATGAATATTTGCAGACTTTGCATTGTAACAAAATGAGAAACGCATAAGAGACCTGAATACTTTTGCATGTCATCATAGTTGAATCTATCTTGAAAGATGACATGTATTCATGACGTTCAAGAATACACACACATTAAATGAGAATATTAGAACAAAAGCTGCCTCCTCTGTAGACATATTCTGCTGCCTAAATCTTTTCTCTGTGTTTCACTCCGCCTATTCCTCTGCCTGATTTGCATTCCTTTTTTGACCCAGGCAGTAATCTACAGTGACTCCCCCATAAGCCGCTGGCACATTGGGGAGATGTTATAAGCTGTGACAAAAGACGAGAAGTGCTGGAGCCAACCGGAGGTAGCAGAGGACGGGCTCCTGATTAGCTAAACTTGCATTCGCTCTCAGTCACCAAGACTTATTTTGATTGCAGTTATTTTCATGTATTGATTGACTGGGGAAAAAGAAAAAAATGTTGCAGTCGGTTTGGATCCTCAGTTCTTAACGAGCACAGATTCGGGTAGGAATTCAGATCAGGGAGACTGTATTCTCCCCAATGTTGTTACAGGTTGATGTGCTCTAACAACACATTAATCCATAAGATGTGGATTAATTCTTCCTCTGTCTGTGGAGCTGGTAAAAGAGGCAGATTTAGTTCTTCAAGAAGGATCACTGTAAACATAATTTGTCAGACTCTTTTGCATGCATACTGAAATCACTATGTCATGAAAAAAAACATCCTCATGTCGGTACAGCACGATGTGAAGCAGCAAAATCTTTGGGAATCCACAATAGGTCCCAGTGTGTCCCCATTCATCTCGGGTCTCCATTTACAGCATAAATGCAGGGCTTAATATACAAGCAGCAGTGCAGCTACTGTGCATTTGCCAAAAGACACTTTGTGAATTGGAAAACAAGTTTATTCCAGCAAGGTTCACATTCAGAGTGCAAAAAGGAGCCCGATTAGCATATATGCAGAGAGGCTTTGCATGCTTGACATCCTCTCAGCCCCTGCGCTGGAAATAGCCATGCATACAACTTCCTCTGATTACATTGATATGTAGATTCATGCATCTGCGTAGATTAGTTATTCATTAATTTATTTGCTCTGAATTCTCGGGCGAGAGTTCTTCAGACAGAAAGTCTGGGACAAACCGAAAGCATCTGAGAATAGAAAAATGTTGCAAATAATCACTCAGAATAAATGTCAGAAATATGAAGGTTCAGTGACCCAGAACAACATAAATCCAGATTTGGCATTATGATTTAGAAACTCTGTGGGCATCAGGGTTAAAACAGAGAAAGTAGAATAATAATTATCAGCCTTTTCATCTTCACACCAGAATTGGCTAAATGGGCTATGAGGATAAATCATGGCTGTGTGTGTGTTTGTGTGTGTGCGTGTGGGTGTGTGAGTCTATAAGCTGCAGAGCTCTGTCATCCTTTCATAAAAGCATCATGGATCACCAGTTTTTGCTACCTCTGTGTCCCTCTTTCCTGCAGCCACACTGTGAGCACTTTTCAACTTTAAAAATAGTCTCTTGACGAAGAGTGCCAAGAAATGCTAAACACCAGACAATGTTCCAGCGCTCAGATTTGGCCACAAAATGGAGTCGACTCGCCCAGAGACACTGTGCTTTACAAGACAAAAAATAGAAGCACATTAATTTATGGCATCTGTATCAATTAACTCGGGTAGAGATGATGAGTGTAGCTAATGCACGGCGACAGTCTGTGCTCAGGTTTGTTCATATAGCAAATTAATCACAGAGTCAATTGGAGTCACATCTTCTGCGTTATGAAACGGGAAATGAAGTGAATCCCTCCGGGTTCCCAGGGAGTTCCCTGCACTCGTTTAAGACGGCGCTTTGAAGAAGCAGAAGCCATTTAATCGTTACGCTGGGGGAACAGCATCATGGGCTGGATTGACAGGTTGGGCATCAGAACATTAGCAATTTTTAAACCAGTGCACAACAGTTGCTGCTGCAGCTCATGTGAAAATGTCAAACTGACTCAGGTAGATTTGGAAAATATTCAAAAGTGAGCCGTTAATTGAGTGTTTGACTAATTTGGAGAAAGCAAACTAATGCATTTTAAAAATGTAGGATTATTTAGGAGATTATGCTTTAAAATACTTTCGATCTGGTATACATTTTTTACAATGTTATTTTTTCTGCCCTCTATCTTTTTGCTAAGTTACTTTTTTAATTCAACTGAGAACACAAACACTTCATACCTGACCGTTAACATACATTTTATTGTCTCCACCAAATCCCTTGACAGGCCATTTAGATGAGCCGAAACAACCTCACGATGTCAGTGTGACATCTTCAAAATCTTTTTAATGTCTACATTTATAACGTCTCCTGATTGTGTCAAAGTATTTTTAATGTTAACGTTTTATTTTGGTCATTCTCAATTTCTTGGAAAGAAAACTTTGAAACAAAGCTGCACTGTGGTGCGGTGGTGCTCTTGGTAGCACTGTTGCCTTGCTGCAAGAAGATCCGAGGTTTGAATCCTGACTTGGGGTCGTTCTGGATGGAGATTTTAAACAGTCACCAGTCCAAAGACAATGACTTCCGGCTGAGCTGTGAAATGTGAAAGA
The DNA here is from genome assembly GCA_903067075.1 of Micropoecilia bifurca. Lineage (NCBI taxonomy): Eukaryota > Metazoa > Chordata > Actinopteri > Cyprinodontiformes > Poeciliidae > Micropoecilia > Micropoecilia bifurca. Next base: position 2,716 of record CAEGAF010064193.1, read on the forward strand.
GCTTCAGTTAAAACTTTTTTTTTCTATAATAGTAGTTTTACATTTTTACTCTTTCTCTTGTTCAAAAGAATGTTTAATTGGAATGTATTTGAATTTTTAATTTCAGAAATCTGTGCTTCTTTTTCACAATCATTTATTAAATTGAAATAAGTATATCTTAAATATTTATTTAGGATGTACCGAATGTTCTTATTCTATGTAAGAACAGCCTCTTCTTACAAACTGATCTTATTACATATTCTATAAATGTGTAATAAAGCTTGCTAAGTAGGGAAGACAGAATGAAAGTTGATAGATTATGAGAGCGCAGAATGACTTGAGTTTTCTCTGTTATATTAACTTAAGATGAAATGCAGCACTGACTCTCCTATTCCTGTACACTGCCAGTCAGTGGGCTGAAAGAATAGTATAGTATAGTATCTTTCAGTTATTTTTTAACCTACAATTATCTTCTGAAATCTTTGCGCCCTCCATCCAATTCATATTGGTATTGGCAGATAATTAAATCAATATTTGAGGATATTATATCTTTGTACTACTTGCAGACACCAGAGGATTTTGGGTCATATTTAGATGTTCCAACAAAAGGCTGATTCCATATCATGAAGCTACAACCACCATGTCTCAGTGTGGCTTTTCTTAAAGATGTTACACTGTTAGGTTTTTTTTGTACAAAGTATACTTTTTGGAATTAATCATAATACATGCAGTTAATGTTTTCTTTGGATGTATTTTTTGTTTGTTTTTCACACTTACACACAGTACACATACAAGGAAAACATAGCCAACTGTTGTCACTGTTAGTACTGCAGCTCAGTGACCACTTCCACCCTTTTCTATTCATTAGTTTTAGGGAAAAACACATCATTTCTGTAAAGCCATTGTTGTTCCATATTTCCTCCAATTTATGAAATACAACTACTACTCTATTTCTAGGTTTTGGCAATAAATATGCTTGATGTTTGGTGTTTACTCTAGAGGACTAAGGACAATTTAAATCAGAAAGTGCACAAAACAATAGGTCCACTTTTTTCGTTGCAGCTTTTTTGTTCTTTATTTTCTCCCCTTAAAAATGTGTTTTCACCACGTTGAAGATCGAGACATTTTCTTTCTTGGTCTAATTTTTTTTTTGCATTACAAATTTCAACAGAGGTTAGTACACTTCTGAGAGCCATAGAATATTTCACATAGAATTTCAACAAAATCTTGCACATGGAAAAACATAAAATGATAGGTAAAGCGAAGCAAAGTGTCACGGTGGAACTGAACGAAGCTGCTGCCCCACATATATGGATTCTGCAAGATTGCTCCCAACTAATGAAGATCTTCCGCCTCCTGTCCTCCCTGACCATCAGTGATGATCGATGCCTTCAGTGGATGCAAGACATCAGTCTAGGCTGTCAAACAGGTGACTTGTTTTGATAGGTAATGATGCTAAATTGCACAACAAGGAATGAAGGAGGCCACCAAGTCATCCATCATTTGGTTGTTTATACGATCTGCCATCGGGGAGCATTTTTCAAACCCCGCTCCACTTAAACACGCAGCCCTCTGTCTCCGACCCGTCTCTACTTCTCCTTCCGTCTCGCGCAGAAACGAGCCACAAACGCACCGGTTTGCCACGAGCTACCGGAGGGGACGTCTCATTCTTCCATCCACGGCGAGTCATTGTGGCGGTGTCAGCTGGTGCCGTCTCTTTTATCACACTGGAAGCTAATGGAAGCAGCAACTGGGGGGAGGCGGTTGGGAGGCGGGGAGGGTGGGGGACGGCGAGCAAGACACACACAAACGCAAACACAAATACGCTCGGAACCATCAGAAAGCAGAGGAGACGGGGCGGGCGGGCACGCCATGCCCCCCACCCGAGGCCAGAGCTGTTTTGTGGTGATGCTGAGACCTCTCTCTCTATCAGCCTGTGTTTCTGACACTCACACACACGCACACACACGCACACACACACACACACACACACACACAATGATGGGAGCCAGACTCCTTTCTCTTTCGCTGTTGGGATCAGTTTCTTCTATCCCCTCCTGGTAAAGTTAAGCTGGATGTCATCTTGAAGCCCAAACTACTGAGGAAAGGATTTACTTAATTCTGCACATCCCACCTGGCCTACATGTAAAACCAAGAAAGAGATGAATCAAGCGTTGCGTTTTCTTTCACTTAATCCCCCTTTTGAAGTTTTATTAGGTCTCAGAGTGTTTTTACATCTATTGATGGGAAATACTCTACGGAGAGGGCTTATTTACAAGAGAGGAAACAACAGCCAATTACTGCAGGAGGATTCAGAGCAGCGTACATCTTTTAATAAGATAGCTGACCTAATTTTCTGGTAGCATTGTTACCAGACACACTGCTACATTAATGACACGTTGTTTTAGGGACATATGCCAGCCATGTGTTCTGCTTATTTTATCTATAACTCTTTATTTTTTCAGTCTTTTTTCTGTTTGTATAACATAACAATCGTGCTTTATCATTTGACACCATTTAGATACATATCATGTTTATATTATGTTTTACATTAGGCAGTGAGACAGTTAAAAATATACAAAACAATATTATTTTACTAGACATAATTTCTATTTTTAATATAATCATCAGTATCTTCATTTTTCATAATAATTTCTTATATCTCTGTCAGATATGTGCTTTAGCTTCTGTGATCAAAATATTATTGCAGAAAACAGCAACTCCATATTTTTTTTTCAACATTTAGACAATAACTTCCAATGTAGTACAGACATTCACAGTTACATGTTTTACACGGTACAGTTTTACAACAAACTTCCAGATAAAACTGTGGTAGAGTAACTTTATACAAAATTCACAGGACATGAACTGTAGCCATTTCACATTTTCGCTCAGTTGTTTTGCTTTTCAAAGTAAACATGTTTTGTTTCAACCACATGCCTTTCACGGTAGCTGCCATAGAAGCAAACTCGCATTGTCCTAACACGCCATGGCAAAAGTCTGGGAAAACCTAAAAAGCTTTTGTGCTTTTTGTTCTTTATTTTTTATTATTATTTTTTTTCTTTCTCTCTCCCCCGGTAAAGCAAAGACAACATAAACAAAAAGAGAAACAGACCACTTTGCTGACTGGTCTGCACCTAAACATCTACATATGTATTGCTGAATACATATTGATCGGACTATGATTGATCATGACACATAGAGAAAAAGAAAACATGACTGTACTAAAACACAGAGTTGGTCCCGGTTGTTTTGTGCTAGCATATAAAGTGTAAGTATTTTGTAGATCTGCCCAGTCATGTAAACAGACTATCGCTTGGCTGAAATTGGTGCGTTGGCTTAAGGCCGTCTCTGTTCTTCTTCTTCTTCTTTCTTTTTTTTTTTCTCAGGAGACATTTGAGAAACTTTTCATTGATGTTCCTGAGGAAAGCATGCAAAACGTAAACAGGATTGACTGTCAGCATTAAGGGATAGTCAATGTTTGCAAATCACTTCTCTAACTGTGTGCTTCTTCTTCTTCTTCTTTTTTTTTTGTTCATTGTACTTCTTTGTACCCTGTGCTTTGCCAACCGAATACTCAATGGCATAGTTTTTGCTTTTGTCTGCCTATTGATTTTGGTCCTCCACTTCAACATACATAGTATAAAACATCCTAAAAATAATTCTAAAAATGCTTTGATCACATAAAAGTTTTATCTCTCTCTTTTTTTTTTTACACTGAAAAAATAAGGAAAAAAATAACAGTCTCTCTCACACACAAAATCTTTTGCAACAGACTCTGGACATCTCCAGATTGCTCCTAAACACAAACCTCTTATTGGCATTGTGCTTACTCCGAGCTCCCAGTTCGCCTTGCGGCTTATAGTTTTACCTCACAGAGAGCAATGTTTGGAAAAAGAGACAACTGTGTGAGGTTTGGTAAACGTCCTCAAAGAAATTGACAGCATCCCTTGCATTCTTCCGCGATGTCAAGTTTGTTTAACTACTTAATCTACTATATTCACACGGTATTTACTTGATTCATGAAGATATTCAACAAATCTCTAATCTATAACTCTATAGTTTTTTTTTCTCTTCTCACAGTATTACACAGTATGGTTACATTTTTTTTTCTCTGAATTACGGTTGTATCGGTGAACACTAACAGTCTTTGACTTTGTTTTCAGAACGCAAACCAACAATAAGACATCATTGGCTTGATTTAACAAATACAGAAAAATTAAGCATGGTTGGAAAATCTGTTTTGATCACAAATTGCCCCTGGAGGTAGGTGAATCAATTAAAATCTTGGAAGTCCTTTGTAATGTTCTCTTTTGTCTACATGCTCCATGAGGGTTTTGTTGTTGTCTACACATTGGCCTCAGCATTGGTCAGGTTAGAGGGCAGGCTTGTCGGGTTAGGGGGATTAACGGGCTCTGTTGGGCTAGTTGGGTTAGGAGCTGGGCTGGTCGGGCTAACAGTTTTGACAGTCGGGTTAACCGGACTGGTTGTAGTGACAGTGGTCGTAATAGTGGCAGCGGGAGTCGTCGACGGATTGACCGGGCTAGAAGCTGGGTTGGCTGGCGGAGGAACCGGGTTGGCAGGTGTTACAGGACTGGCTGAGTTTACGGGAGCCGTGCTGGTTGGGCTGGCTGGGTTGGCGGGAGCTGGGTTAGTGGCGCTAGCGGGGTTGGTAGGGTTGGCAGGGCTGGAGAGGTTGGCCGTGTTGGTTTCCACTTGCTGCTCAGGTCCGTTCTCCTGACATTTCCTGACAACTTTGGGAGGCTGGAACATTATTCGAAGTCGCTAGGAGAGTAAAACAGAGTGAATGAGAATGCTACGCTAGCTTACAATATTAGATCTAATAATTCAGGTACAGATGATTTTCTCTGGGTGTTGGACTCCGCATTCCTTGATAATTTTGTACAACTTTTAAAGAGATAGAAATAGGTTGTTGTACATTCATTCCACCTTTCCATGCCTCGAGGTACATGCTTTTATACTCATGTAAACATCTTTAATTAGCTCAATCAAATGCTTGGATGCTGGTGAATTGAAAAATCTGTATTAAGTGAATCTAAATGTTAGAAAATGTGCTGTATTTCTCTCAACATCAAATCCTGCCACAGTTTAAGTGTGTGTCCCATTTGATGTGCTACTCCCTTTCTTAAAATACATTTGTTAAAGTTACTGTGTTCTGCTGTGGTGCATCAAGGTACATTACTTTTTCCATAATTTCATCATACTGTTTCATTCTTTTTTCATATATGAAGAGCAACTGACCCTCTAATGACGACATATTAATATTCTATCAGTGCCTCAAAGTAGTCAAATAGTCATTGTCTGAATTACTCAAAAAATGCATCAAGTTGCCAGTTTTCCTTTTGTTTCAAGCAGCCAGCATACTGAGATGAGTGGATCTTTATCAATGCAAGCCGCATATTATGCATAGATGAAGTCATTATATTATATCATTGCAGTTGTATAGATGCTGTATCAGTGATACACGTGCAGCATAGATGAGTTATGAGAAGTACATGGTTGAAATATAGTTACATGGGTTTTTATATGCTGGCACCAATTCTGATGTGACGAAGGTAAAACATTTTAATAAACCTCTTGAAGATTGTTCTTTCATTGCCATTCTCTCTATCAAAGGGTAATTATTTTACAAGTGGTAACTCCTGCTGTTTGAAAAAGGTAACACAGATATAATGCTAAGAATTCTTAATTAAACTTTCAATGTGATTTTGATACCTTGTCAGTCCAGCCCATGGATCATATGGTTAAACATTCATTGCTACTTCTGTGGCACATTGGTTAGAAATGGTCCCAACTAGTTTAAAAGTTTTTGTGCGATATTTGAATAAAAAAAAGAAGTTCTACCATCATTTTTTGTATTATTTTTAATTATATTTAAAAAGAGACCAGTCGGTTTTACTGTCACAGTGTCTGTTAAACAAAGAAATCAGCTTCTCCATCCTCTACATGTCCATGAATTGATATTTTCTACCAAAGAATCTATTCAGAATCCCTCAATGGAAGGTTAACTTAGCTCTACTTTTCAATGTGCACAATCTAAAAAATACAGCTTTATCTTCTATTCTGAATGGCTCACAAGCACATCTGTTGCAACACATATTATTGATATTCCACTGAGGCTCAATGTACTGTTTTTGCATTTCAAGGTTTTTTAATAAGACAGATTTTTATCTTTAAACAATAGAACTTTATTTTCATTTAGCTGCAAATATTTATTTCCTTGCGTCATTCTAATTTATCATTTCAATTTCAATTATCTGATTCAGTTGAGTCAACAAATCAGTAAATCTTGATTAAATAGGAAAATGTCACGCATCTGTAATATAATGGTCAGTTTTTTGTGTTTCAAGCTACCAAAAAAGTGAGATACCAAACCCTAATGGTTGCAACTTAGGTAGATGTGGGGAATGAAATGGGGACGGGGGATTTAACCTTTTCATCTCACCTCTTTGTAAGTGCCCTTGAGCCCGAGATACATGTAGACCATGTATCCTGGTATGAGAACCATGGAGGACAGAGCCATGAGCCATCCCACTCCCTGACCCCAGCCTGGGAACACATACTCTCCCATCGTGAGGGGAACCATTTGTACGGCGCTGAACAAGAACACTCCCTGTGGGAGACAAGAGACGCTTTATGCATCCTGACACCTCTGACTACAGGCAGCGCTGCCTCAGCCTGGCATGGCTGCAGGCAGGTAATATTGACTTTATTTATTGTTTCATCTTTCATGTCGTGACTTTAGATGTACTATCCTATTAGCTCAAAATACTCACAGCGACGATGAGAGGGGTGAACACGACCCAGCACAATTTCCACCATACGCAGGGTCTGTAGCCAATCATCTCCTCGATGTTGTCGTAAAACTTGTTCACACCTGCCGGACAAATGAACGCATGACCAAAATATTCACATCTGACTGGTTTGTGTCTTCCGAGAGCCGCCATGCATGGTGATGAGGCATGACACATGAGCGCTCGCGACCTTGCGGCTGAGCAGACTCTGAAGCAGGTAAAACACGACAACGCACTCGCACTTGGCCAGATTTCGTTTTTTTTTTTCAGGAATCATTTTTGTCGTTATATTGAAATGAAAGAGAATAGAAAACACACCATAACACCAAGATATGGAGATGCACTCAAAGAAGACCAAGAACAGCAGACACATCCCACTGGCGGAGTAGTAGTCGAACAGTTTGAACACATAGATTCCACCCTGGTTACAAATAATAACAACAACAACAACAAAAAAAAGAAATATTAGAAAAGGTAAAACACAGAAAAAAGCTCATTGATACAGAACTGCCCTGCTGTACCTGTGTGATGTTTGAAAGTCCAATCACATAGGACACGAGGCAGACAACAGCGATGAAGATCTCTCGTCTGCCTCGAAGAGCTCTGGGGAACTCGTCCACCAGGGCGGTAATGAAGCCTTCGACGGTGCAGAACTGAAGGACACAATCACAGGAACAGCTTGAAACATCTTGCCTGGATATGTGTACTGCTCGCACCTGGTTGCTTTCAGATTCGTTCTCTGTTGTTTTGGAAATATTTGGGATCAGTGTGTTTTGGTAATTTCTCACTTCTCAAAAACGCTGGCAAAAAAAAATAATTTTTTTCACATAACTAGACAGTCGCAGAATTCTGCTGCTGTCAAGGTTTCTTACTGTAGGAGGCGCTATGATTTCTGTTAACCTCAGAGATGTTTACAAATACAGATGAACAAGAGCCTGAAAAATAATCATAGAGCCAATGAACAATTTTAAAAGTAAGGATGAGTAAGTATATTTTACACAGACTCCTGCTGTGTTTTATATTGAATGTATATTTTTATATTTTATATAGCATGCTGTATTTTATATTGCAAACACCAAATGTAATCTGTGATGTCACAGGGTGAAGCATAAACGCAGCTAATGAAGTTTGAAGTATAAGGTGTGGACGGTATCTTATTTTTCTTTGCCTGGTATTATGTTTTCTAAATTAAAAAAAGGAAAATCAAACCTAATTAAAAAATAATAATTCAACATAATCATTACAGTCTTAAATTTTTTTTGAACAATTTGTATTTTTAAATGACAGCATAACAATCCATTTGTTGTTTGTTTTTTCCAAATTTATTTTCATCATGTCAAATATTTTACATTCTCAACATAACATTAATGTAACTTATTTTAACACAGACATGAATACAAATTATCCATTATCTCCACATCTAAAAATGCTCATTTTTATACATTTTGACACCGTCCACACCCCAGTATCACATCATTGCCCATATTTCACTGGGCTGGGTTTTTTCTGAAATCAGGCACGCAGCGCAATGATAAATGTTTTTAATCATTATTATTTTTATCCTCATTCAACCTAATTAATATTTAGGATAATTTATTTATTTTTATGTCCTATATTTTATGGTGAAATCTGTGGAGATCAGAAGAAACGGCGCACAATGAAGTCATACTTTGCAGAATCGGGTTCTTGTCAAGGAAACGGTAACAGATCATTCTTTCCTTTCTCCTTCCTGGTGTTTTAATCTTAAAGATGAAGTGAATCAACTCACAAGTATTATTTTCAATTTAATATTTGTAAATTTAAAAAAATAATGGGCAGCTTTTTTTAATTAATTAATTTCTTTTACTGCTCATTTCTGATGAGAGCATCTGATTACACAAATAAGAAGGAACCAAAATATGAGAAAAAACAATCTGTAATTTCTGTGTTTTGCATTGAAGCCTGTTTGGTCACGGCCATTTGGGGCCGTATTAAAATCACACACATAGTAAAGAAACAGTGAAGCCTGCAATGCAAATGGAGGTGATAAGGTTCCATTAATTTTTTTTTGACAACTAATGTCAAAGCTCAGCTACAGCTATCTGTGAGGAGCAAATTGCATGCTTATCATGCAGAGAGCAGAGGTGCATGATATGTAACTGCTTTTAAAAATTTAGGTCAGCCCATGAGCAGATCATCACCAAGCCCCTTACCTGACTGTCTATCCCCAGCATGAGCAGCATGGAGAAGAACAAAATGGCCCACAGAGGTGATACGGGCAACTGGGTTACAGCCTCTGGATATGCAAGGAAAGCTAAGCCAGGACCTGGATAGTAAATAGGAAGCATTATTGTAAAATGTATCACTCTTGAAGCTGCCAAAACAGCATACTAATGTTATGATTATTGGGGATAGCAGAGAGTAACAGTGACTGAAGCCACTGCCATGTGCAGTTACCTGAGGCTGCCACGTCCGCAATGTCTTTCTTAGTCACATGCGCCATGAAGCCAACAATGGAAAAGATTACGAAGCCAGCAAACATGCTGGTGCATGAGTTGATGCAACACACAATGACAGAGTCTCTGGGGAGAGGAAATAATATATATATATATATATATAAAAAATGGGGATGTTGTGAAAGGTTTAAATTGACTTTTTCTCTCCATTCTATGTTGACCTTTCTAAAAAATAATAAAAATAAAAAAGAGTGCAGGTAAACCAGAAGGTAGAGCCGTGGGAGTGCTTTTACTGCAAGATTTAACATGAAAGTGCAAACCTTGTGGATGAAATACACATATTCTGTTTGAATGAAATGGAAAATTACCTTATATTGAATAAAAAGCGACAAACAAGCTCATTTGAATGCAACTATTTTACATAACTGATTATGCGACCCAGAATCAGGGGCTGTTAGAGAAAACACTCAGGCATTGTGGTAATAGTTTTTGTTTTTTACAGAACAGAACAAAAAGAAAGAGCCTTGACCTCAGACTGATGCTCTATTCATGCCAAACAGCCACAACAGTTAGACATTTTTTAAAGTCTTTTTAAGCATTCTTGAATGGGGGGATGAATTTTATACACCTTTCTGCAATATCTGTCTTCAATATCAGCAGCTTTCTCCCTTGTGATGTTATAAATCAAATGTAGTTCATGAATCATCAGCAGCGCTTACCTGTAAACATTGTTATTGAACGTGTTGTAGCTACCTAGAGCTATAAGCGACCCAAGCCCCAGTCCGTAGGAAAAAAAGATCTGCGTAGCTGCATCCAGCCATACCTGACAGAGGAGCAGGAGAGTTTAGCTGTGTGAGGCCGGGCTCTGCTCACTCGAGGAACAAATCCCATAATAACATGCCGTTACCTCAGATTCTTTCAGCTTTTCAAAGTCAGGGGTGATATAAAACAAGATTCCCTCTCTGGCTCCAGGTAGGGTCACCCCACGTATGAAGAGAATAAACAGCATGAAGTAGGGATACGTAGCCGAGAAGTAAACAACCTGGAAGATGTGAGGAGGTGATCAGTGGAAATCCACGAAAATGTTCATAAATGTTCGTATCTGCAAAGTATGTTTTCATGAGGTTTGTAAAGGCAACAAAAACAAAATCACATAGTCAATCTTCAGCCACATTTCTGAGATATTCAGAAAGCAAATTATTTGATTGGTGGTGCAGGAGGAAGGGGTCTGGCTGTGACCAAAACAAATTTTGTTTGGCATGGTCATGTGATGAACTTGACTTTTAAAATGTGGCGTCACACGGGGGAGAAACTGCTCCGAGCGAGAAAGGGGGATAAATCCAGATCGAGAGGGTATGGCTGATTGTTGCTCCTCCTATCAGGAATCCACACTCGGAACGGAAAACATGTCAGGAGAATTGGAATTAGAGGAGCCAACCAAGAGGCAGGAAGAACGGCATTAGGGGAGCGTAAGTTTTATTTTTAAGGTCTCTTATTTAAAAAATCAATTCCAGTCCATGCAGAATGCAATCTGAAAGATTGATGAGCAGGTATTAGACTGTTTAATATTGCATGGGAGCCGCATGTTCTTATTAGAAACCAGCATAAATAGGTATTGGAAAGCATAAAAAAAAAAACATTTACCTTCCCTGTCCAGCTAACCCCTTTCCAAATACAGAAGTACACAAGGACCCAGGCGATGGCCAGTGTTACTGCCAATGGCACTCGGAGTTGGCCTGGTTTTTCCAAGCCATCAGTCATTTGATGCACATTGCGCCTGTAAGTAGAGGGAAACAGCGACGATACCATTATATACACAGGGCAGCAAACAAGCAGCAGAGGAGGCCATCTTTTGATATCGCTGAGGGAGGCATGCAGAAAAAAAAATAATTAAAAAATCTATATCTTACTCCCAGAACTCAACCACAGCGCTGGTGAGATTGGTGGTATCTGGAATTGAGTAGTTTGTGTAACACTTTTCTGTGTTCCATATATTGTGACATGAGCTCCATGGAAGATCCTGGAAAATGTAAAAATATATACATATATATACAATTTGCTCCCCATTTTGACTAGTTCTGAGATTTTCTTACATACTGTTTTTCTAAATAATACTTACAGTGGTAAATGAGTTGTACAGGTAGTAAATGGCCCAAGCAATGATTACAATGTAGTAGATGTTAAGCCAGAAGGAGAGGACAGCTGCAGCAAGGCCCACACCTGACGTTCAAAAAATGATTTAGATGTGTTTTAAAAACAATTTCCAAAGGATTGCAATTGCATTTATTTTCATTGTACCTTTAAACATAGGAGCCAGTTTCCACACACCAAGCCCTCCAATTGAGGTGTACTGACCAAGAGAGCATTCCAGTAGGAACAAAGGGACCCCAGCAAATATGAGAGTCAGAAAATATGGGATCAAGAAGGCTCCTGGATGGACAGAAGTGCATCAGGTTAAGGAATCAAAAATGCAAAGCTGCACAAATCAGGTGAAATGTATTAAATTAGCTTCAATTCAATTTATTTATGCATCACATCATATTCAGAAGTATTTAATCAAATCTGCCCAATCATGTAGGGAGACTCAAATTTATACATTAAAATGCATACTAGTTATAATTCAGTCCAGCCAAATTCAGTTTTTATTGGTCAGCACTGGGTTGCACACATAGGCAATGCTTTTTTTTGTTGTTGTTCTGGAGTCGCTAAATTCTAAGCTCCATCATGTGCATCGTTGATCTGAATGGCTCCACTCAGTGTGTGCATACATGAAGAGTGAAAGAAGTATTTACCTCCGCCGTTTTTCCCGCAGAGATAGGGAAATCTCCACACGTTCCCCAGTCCAATTGCATAACCCACACAAGACAGGAGGAAATCAAATTTTCCTCCCCATGTTTCTCTGTCGGGGACGTCTTTCTGCTTCTTCTCGGTCTTCACGTCCAGGGACTTGGGCTTGTCGCTGTTGGCGGCCACCTCGTTCAGTTCTGTGACCTGTCCATCCGCTTTGGTGCCGTTCGTCGCCATGTCTCTGGATTTGGCAAAGGTCCTGGCAGTCGGACGGGAGGCTTCAGCACCGGTCCACGTAGACAGCAGCTTCGCGGTTTTTTTTTAACCCACCCCCCCACTCTTTTTTTTTTCTACAACTAAACCTTCGGACCAAATGTCTGGAGATGGAGCCTGTGCAAACACGACTGGTCAGTCGTTGTCAACCTAAGATCGTGGATAGAGTGATTGGTTGTTTGAGGGTGCAGGAAAAATGGTTACCTGTTTCAACAAAGATGGACACAGAATGTACCACATTCATTTGCTCTGAATCAACAGCAGCAGTTTAAACAAATCATTTACTTTTCAACTCCAAAGACGCATTTTTACGTGCAGGCTGATTCATTCTCTGATCTTTTGGCACCAAAACATTTTTTTTTCATTCATGTCAAATCACTGATGGCAGAGCAGAGGCATGCTGCCTTGCCTCCACACAAATCAGCTTGCACAGAATTTAACAGCCAAACAAACAAAGCAACAGACATGGCTGTCTAAACAAATCCCGAATTTAAATGTGCCAAATTAAGGAGAAGTGCAAAGTGTTCCAAAACACGCAGGACGCACCGTAGCAATGTAGTGTATGAAAATTAAACTCAACCAAGTCCACCAATTAACACCTACAGATTCTCCTGTCAGCTAATTTTTTGTGGATAGCTGAAAGTAAGCGTGGACAGATGGACGTTTCTAACACGCTGGAAAACAAAACGCACCGTAGAGACGAAAAGAAGAGAGGGATGTCCAAATGCGTAAAAGCTTTACGCATCAGGCTGCACACATTCTGCCATGTTAATTGGGAACTCTGCGCACCAGAATGCGACTCTTTACATCTGCAAACACCAAGCAGACAGGAATCAGCTCCGCATGTTCGACTGTTGATTTGAGATAAGTGTGCAAATATTTACTTGATCCCCCGCTTCAGCGGCAGAGCAGCAGCCTCAGCCACAATCAAGTCAATCCGACTGCTGTCGGAGGGGACAAATAGCCGAGCCGCGTATTAACCGGTTCCCACAGATATAGACAGCAAATATTTAACACATCTTTTTTTTTTTTACTCACAGTGAATCTGGGATCCGCACCGCCGAGCCTCCGCTGACTGCCACAAATCTCCAAACGAGGGATCCGAAGATTCCTCCCGCGGGTCAAGTTGTAAACTCCCGGTGTGTCTTGAAACATAAATAGATTTTACTTCCATTAAAAGACATTAAAGGGAACCATGCGGCGTTCGTGGGGTCCAAGCGGGAGCTGTCCAGCGGGGAGCAGTGCTGAAGACCACAAGGATGAAGGAGGAGGAGGAGGAGGAGAACACAGAAAGAGAGAGGAGGAGGTTGAATTAACACGGGCAGCAGCCGCTTCGCCTTGTGCGACTGTCTAACATCAACAACCAGAGACTCAACTCCCGTCTACACAGCCTCAATGTCATCTCAAAGTCGCCCCCCTCTCCGCCCCCCTTACCTCCCCTCCTCATCCTCATCCTCATCTATAGGCTGAGCCGAGATCACATTATTTTGGTTTCACTCCGTTCAAGTTTGGATTGTTTTCATTTTTTACATATTTTTTTTTTGGAAGTGCATTTTCTAAAACGCTGGAAAGTTTTAAGAATGTTACCAAATATTAAAATTAAACATTTTTATTTATTTATTTATTTATTTATTTATTTATTTATTTATTTATTTATTATTTGCATTGACATCAAGCAGTTCAAAATGTGAGCCCCCTCCTGCACCCTCCCCTCTTTCTCCCCCCCCCCCCCCCCTCCCAGTAATAGAATATGGCGGAGGTGCAAAATGGCAACATATGAGGGGTAAATATAGCGCAGCCCCGTCGTGTCCAAACTCCTATTGCATTTCGGAGGCTGAGGCCAGTCGGTGGCTGTCTGTCAATTCTTGGCAAATTGAGATAAAGGGAGCCCGTCAATAAAAGAAAGGGAGGGAACAGTGACTGGCTGTCTAACTCAGCCTGTAAAGCCCGACGCCTTCACGAGTGCTGGGATGATATGAGTAGGATAAACTGGAAGAGCATAAACTCGAGCAATTATTTAAAAAAAAAAAAAAGTAAACAAAATGCAAAAGATGGAAACAGCGCCGAGAGGAATTTTCTCCTTTTCCTGCATTTTAAATTTTGTTTGTCGTTAAAAAGATATGGAAAATAGAAGAAGACAATACAAAAAAGAAGAGGATCTAACTCTCTGGTAAGTGATTTCTTTAATAAGCGAGTGAACTTGTTTGATTTTCTTGAATATTTACAACTTTTTATTTTATTTTTTTACTTGAAGCTTTTGCGGTTTGCCTCCACGCTCTCACTTTGTGTCCCACATGAAACACGTGTTCTCGCAGAAATACACCTTTTTAAGAGTTGTGTGTAGGAGGCGGCGCGGCGCTCACTGCGATGCAAACTGCTGGAAATGCGCTCTGGCACAGAGAGACATCGGGAGCGTTTACAAGTGCGGTGTGAACGCTCCTCTCCTATCGCGGGGCTGAGAGGGCACCAGATGGTAAACCAATGAGGGGTGAACTAACCCACTAAACGTTGCCACATGAAATGCAGCATTTAAAATCCCATCTGGTTTGTTGTCCCTGCGGACATGAAAGTGTGAAACATGACACATATTTATACACCTGCCGATGGAGCATGCAGGCGTGTCCAATGGGGCTGGTGACATGCTCACCCAGCCAGCTGACCCCTGAACCCCGGAGCTTTCTGATTTATCTCGCTGCCCTTTTCCACCAGTCTTTTTTTCATTTCAGCAGGAAGCTTTCATGTGGCTCCTTGTGATTGCCGTATGTGCTCCATTAGGCTGGAATTACTTGTCCTCTCTTTTTAATGGCTTTCAGTGAGCCGCTTAGATTGAACCGCTAGTTCCCCATTTTACAGGCCCAGTGGCTGTAAAATCTGTGTAAGGATGAGGGGGGGGGGGGGATTTGTAAAAGGGTGAAACTGTTTCCGGTAATTTTTCTTATGTTTTTGTACAAGACATAAACACATACCTTAAAAAATATTTAGAAAAAGGCAAAAGTTGTTGAAAAGGGAATATTTTTCGTGATTTTGTGGGAGAACATTAACACCATCATGAAGACCAATAAACGTACCTCGCTGAAGTTAGCTATGAATTATTTCTCCAGGCTTTGGAGATGATCTGATGAAGCCAAGATTCTCCTTCCATCATCCAAAAAGGACAAGAGAATGACAAAGGTTGAAAACCTGGCAATGGCTGCCAAGACAAACAAGAAGAGCATGAGTCAAAGAAGTAGCCAAGAAGCCCAAGATAACGCTGGGGGGGAGGAACAAAGATCCACAACCCATGGAAGAATCTTTCACTCCACAAGTTTGGTATTTTTGGAAGAGTGACCAAAAAGTAATAAAGAAAGAAAATATTGTTGAAGGAAAACCACAAAATCCCACTGCGGAGGAAGAAAATCGTCAATGTGTGAGAGAAGATGCTCGGAGGTCAAGCAAAATGCTTGGCGGACAAACCCCCCCTGAACATAACATCCCATAGTGGAGCACGGTGATGTCGGCAGGATGATGTGAGGACACATTTTGCCAGCAGGGATAGGGGAGGCAGTCAGAGTCGATGGAAAGATGGATGGAGCTGAATATGGATGATACTGGAATAAAACCTGTTGGCGGCTGTGGCTAGAGTTCATCTACCAACAGGAAAACAGCCGTAAACATACACCCAGACCCGCAATTCAGGGCCTTAGACCGCAGCATGTTGTGTTAGAATAACTTCAAGTTCAGGTCTAAATGCAATTGTGAACCTGTGGTGAGCCCTGAAGATTGATGTTAGCATATGCTATCTATCCAATTTGATTAGATGCTATGCAAAGAGACATGCAGCTGTAGTTGCTGAAAAGGAGCGTCTACAAAGTATCGATGAAAGGGGCTGAATGCAAATGCATGCAACTCACTCAGCTTTCATTTGTGGAAACTAAAAAAGAATCACCGAAACCCTTTGATGATTTACCTTTGCAAAGCCATGTGGCCTAAAGAAAAACAGGAAATGCTAGGAAGAAAACAACGTGACATTTTAAAGTGTCACAAACACTGCTATAGTCTGTTGCTACCAATTTCTGGTTCTACCTCCACTGATGCAGACAAAATCTAAACCTTTTAAACAGCCTCGCTGTAAATCGATAGCTTTGTCTGCTCATCGCTCAACTCTCAGAGCATTTCTCACTTGTCAAATGCATCTTCGTGGAGTCATATTTTCTAGCGCCACTCTGCAATTTCAGTCCCCAAAATGAACTAATTAGCATGATGATTAGTCATTAGTATGCTAATTATAAGCAATTCACATATTTTATTCATGTTGTCACCCTGTTGTTTTTCCTCCTTCTCCTGGATTTGTGTACACATCCTGCTTTATTTTCTCACCGCAGACCCTCATGTTATTGTGATGACCGATGGAGTTTGGGGTTTTAAGTAAAAACCTTATTTGCATTTGAAGATAATACATATGTCATAAACAAAAAAACCAAGAAATAAAATACTTATCACTCATTTTTGTTGACACGAGTTCTTCCTTCTCATAATGAGAGCGGTAAGAGAAGATTGCAGATTCCTGCAAAGAAGTATTCACAACTCCTTTGCAGGAAGATTTTGGAAAGAAAACAGAGAAATGATATCAATCTAATCCTAAATCAGCAAACAAATAGCAAAAAAAAACAAAAACCTTAGCTCTGACAACAAAGAGTCTGCCTTCGTGAACATGAAATGTAAACATGTCTTGTGAATTGATCTCACTCAGAACTTTACAGTCAGAAACATTTTTCTGTTGCTGGCATGTGTTTATTTTCTCTCCAATTGCCGACTTACATTCGTTCTTCTTTGGTTGTTAACAGTTCTCTGGCTGATGATGGAGAGACTGGCATATTTCCATCCATCCATCCATTATCTGTACCCCCTTGTCCCTTAGTGAGGTTGGGAGGGTTGCTGCTGCCTCTCTCCAGCTAACGTTCTGGACGAGAACTGGCATATTTTCATATGGAAAATAAAGAGTAACCAAGTAAGGGCTTACTCAGTTTTTCTCTTTGCAGCCTAAATATAATTTAGTCATTGCACACAGGGATGGTTGATGAAATTTACCTCACACCTTCACACGATGAGACTTTTAGAGGTTTACTGCATGAATACGCCATCTTACATCACAAATCTCCACACTGTGATGTCAACTTTTGAGACAAAAAAAACTGTGCAAGGTAAAGATGTTTTTTGTTTGTCTGCTTTTCGTCTGTGTAAGGTTTTGTTTGCCGTGACCTAAATTTATGTGAAGAAAGTGCATCAGCAACTCTGTCTCGCCTTTTTCCTTCTCTACGTCTCCCTCCCTCTCTCTCTCTCCCTCTCTGTTCTCTTTCTATTCCTCCGGCTCTCTTTCGCTCTGTCCCAAACACGCTCAATTTACAAACAAGCTAAAGAAGCTGAGAGGACATTTCTAGCTGATAACAATCAGCTTCAGCCAGATTAGTCACGTAGAGGAATTGTTGGATGTGAGACTCAGAGAGCTCACTGGCTGCAGATATTTCAGGAATACCAAGTGGAGCATCCTCCAAATTTGGGGGAGTCTTCCTCTTCTCTTCCTTCTTACCTTTGTCGAGGGGATTAATTATGCAAAGAAGTTAAATCCTGCATCTTTAAAACACAATTTTTCCTCTTTTAGGAATTTGTATGTGGCACTTACCGCTAAGTCAAGTCAAACGATTTTTTCTTTTTCAACAAATCCAGTGAAATTGAGCAGCATCTGAATGTATCTGCATCAGCCTGTCGGTGCTCAGCAGAGAGGTACTCTGTCTGTTGGCAGCTCTGTGTGACAGTCAGCACACGGTGTGGAGTTTGTAAACATATGACCTCCATGATAACCGGTATGGGGGCTCTAAATCATTTCAAATTTTTGTACATGTGTTGCTAGGCAACAGTGTAATGTTCTCAGTCGCCCCCCCCCCCTCACCTCCTACCCCTTACATGGCTTTCTGCTGGGATTGCTGAGCTTCTCCTGCCAAAAATCATCAATTAACTTTGACAAAAGTCCATTAGTGATAAACATTAGGCTTCTGAGGGTCAAAAAGCAATTATATGGCCACACAGAATTAAAGGAAAGTGGAAAATGCAAAATGCATTTTAAGGTTCTAAAGGATAATTTTACACAAATCATTCCGGAACCACACGTTTTGTCCTATTCTGGTAGTAACAGCTTAAATGCTGCTGCATGCAAAAATATCATAGTCGTCATACGGCAATGTGTGGATGTTTTTCTGTTGTTGACAAACTAGTTTATAAAAAATAAAATCTTTAAATGATTAAACAGTTTGGTACAATGCCAAACACCGGGAAAGTACATACACAATAGAAACCAATTTGAAAAAATAAAAGATCCTTTCCTGCCATCTGACGATAAATTGTACAAAACATTTCCTGTTGTTGCTGGAGCGACAGGTGTGCTTCACAAAACTGATGGTATCATGAAAAAAATTAGAATAATATGAAAATATTCGATATCGTCTGAGGACATCAACCTTAAAATTATAGAAGGGACACAAATTGTACTGCAAATAAATAATACCTTTAAGCAATAATAACTTTAGACAGCCAAATAGGTGGGAGTTTTGTGCCATCTTCTTATACACAAAGCTGCTTTCTTTTACGCTTAGATCCTACAGTGGGCGGAGCTACGAGTCACTAAGCGGCCTGACCAAGTGTGAGGAAGAGGAGAGTGGGTCAGGACTAGAGAAACACTGCTGCTTACGTATCAGTTTTGTTGTTGTATTTAGAGTCTTTCCAGACACCAATAGTGACTTTTTATCAATAAGTGACAAATCTAGCAACTTTCTTCAGTGTTGTATTTTGTGACAACGTGTGCAGCACCCCTGCATCAATGTGTCCTGAGCTGCGGTGAGATCTCTTCCCGCTTCCTAAACCGTCCTGCAGTACAATGGTCACCAATAGTCAGAGCCTCTTAGCACATTTTATTTATGACTCCAAATACATCACAAATTTGCAAAACTGAGTAATTCCATCAATCGGTGCTCACTGCTCTGCTCTGGCTGTATTGTGTTCTTGGGTAAGACCCACCTTGGCTGCTACTGGTGGTGGTGGTGGTGCATGGCAGCCTCACTTCTGTCTGACTGCCTCAGGACAGCTGTGGCTGCAGTCCTGTAACTTGCCTCCATAAACATGTGTGAATGACTGAATGTTGTGCGAAGCACTTTGGAATCCTCCAGACTTGATAAAGTGCTGTGCAATTACAGACCATTTATATGCACTTCCACTCAAATTAAAGATAAACTTCTTAATATTAAGAGTACGTTAAACATTCCTCCATATGTCCATAGGTGTACCTGACTATCCTTACAAGGTTACAATGAGACTGATGCCTGTCTCCAAGTGTAGTTCAGTGATTCTTGAAAATAGGGACAAAATGGGTTTTAATTTTCCGATACATTTT
Organism: Micropoecilia bifurca; assembly: GCA_903067075.1. Lineage (NCBI taxonomy): Eukaryota > Metazoa > Chordata > Actinopteri > Cyprinodontiformes > Poeciliidae > Micropoecilia > Micropoecilia bifurca. The sequence continues at coordinate 22,425 of CAEGAF010064193.1, forward strand.
TTTGTGTTATTTCTCAAATTTATGTATACAAATATGTCAAATCATGTTTTGGAAATGTAAAGATGCTGAGGTACAGGCTCCCAGTTGCAACATTTTTTTTTTTAAATTACAATTTTAATCAACCTGACCTAGAATGTTGTCATCACCATCTGACAAAAATAAATATAAAGTAACTTTTAATGACCTTGTTTGTGATATTTTTACTCATTTTGCAGATAAATGCTTCTCAAGAAACAAAATAAATATTATTTAAAACAAAAAACCATAAAAAGTCCATCTGACGGAGTTGACACCGCAAGACGGAGTTGACACAAAACTGAAGGTGGTGAGTAGCAGAGTAGAATGAAAAACTTGGTACTTGAGAAGTAATGCAATTCATGTAAAATACATTAAAATGAATTAACTGCACTTTTAAGTGAGATTTGGCAACAATTTCACTAAAAGAGTCTCAAAAACTCTGATGGAGTTGACATCTGACGGAGTTGACAAAAAGCCAAACTACCTCACTTTAAATGATGTTAATCTGAAGGAGGCCATATTGTAGCTCATCAGGTCCATGAAATCTTTACAATTTACCAAAATTAAGCTTTTATTTCACAAAATTTCATCAAAGTTTTGTAAAATGTCATTTACGGTGTTGACACATCATGGTTGTGACAAAAAACTTAGGAATAAAAAGAAGAAAAAAACTAAAGAATAACATAAGCTAACCAGAGCTAACCAGCCCTCTTAGCAATGGAAGAGAAAGGAAGTGGTCATGGGGTCCTCAGAAGTTCTGGTGCCCCCAATAATGCCTGATTTTTTTAACATTCTTTTCATTTCTGACGGTGTTGACAAAAACTAAGGACAAATTTCAATGGTGTTGGAAAATATATAAAAATGATTTTTAATTCAATTTATTGATACCTTTATAATTATTTATATGCCTACTTATACTTAATTGTCATAATATATATTTTTAGTACTTTTTTAATTGTTTTAAACTATTACAATGTATTGAGTTCTGATCCTGGACAAAGGCTTTTACATGCATCATCCACCGATTACAATGTCTAAAATAAAAAAAAAAATTATGCAAATACCTGGAAAATATGCATTGTTGTGCTCACATGGCCCAGGTTAGTTTAGTCAGATATTTGAAAAAATTATATTTTGCATATATTTTATTCAAATTTTGTGCTTTATCCATAGGACCTGTTTTGTCCCTATTCTCAAGAATCACTGAGTTAACAATTCTTTAGAAAAAATAAGAAAAGAATGGTTTTACACAAACATCCCTATTTTCCCGGATGTTTCTAAACTATGTGGTTGCAGAAAAATTGAAGCAATTTTTTTAGATGACTAATTTTCAGCTCATCAAAGCTACAGTCAGATAATTACAAGAATTAGTTGTGTTGTCTTTATTTTCTTTTGCTGCTTCTCTCTTTCGATCCCAAAGCTGCTTATTTCCTCCCACTGTTCTTGTCCATTTAAGTCTCATTAAATTGTTAGAAATTACAGGATTAGGGAACGATTGGATGACAAATAAATACAAAATACAGCCCGGTTATCAATTGTGTGGAAACCTGTTCACTTGTATTATGTTAATAAGATGTTACTGAAAAAAAAACAAAGACAAAAAAAAACTACACGACATTTTAGGCCATTATGGGGTAATAGGTAGCCTAAATGACGATTCCTAAAAACATTTCAAAACTCGGATGTAAATGCAAATACAAATACACAATGTATAAAAGGTTAAAGTATGTATTGCTACAGGGAAACAATAAGTTTAATATTATATTATTAACTATGACTATTTCATTGTGTTCTGTAAACTCGTTTTCAATAACGGCTTTATTTTGGCATGTGGTCCAAAGTGAAAGAAATCACAGTTTCTGTGTGTGAAACGTTTCTGTGTCAGGGGAAAGTGTGTGGAGCCAGAGGTAGCTAAAGGTCCGTCATCATGCATATCCAAACAGGAAGGAGCTGTGACACTGAACTCTTTAAATGGAGGCTTTGACAGCAGTCTGCAGTCCTTTCTTAGCACACTGCCCCTGCTAATCTGCTCTATTCAACCACATCACTATGGAAACTGACTGGATGTCTCACCCTGGCTGCCTAACTGGTGCCATGCAGCCATGTCCACCACTGACATGGAGGTTGTTCAGCAAAATTGCTGCCTGATCATTGTTCTACCACAGTAGCCATGCTCTGACATTGTTGTCTGCTTCTCTGACACATGATTATTCTTTTTTTTCTGAAAAATTGCACTCTTGAAGACAGCAAATGTAAGCTCAAAGGCTTGCAAGACTAATCCCTTTGGTGTTAACTTGCCTATAAGATGGAGAGTTTTGGGTGGTTGAGGAATTTTATTTATTTATTTTTTTATTCCTCATGCCTGCTACCTTTTTCCATTTCTGCGCTTTGCCTCTGGCGAAATTGCAGGCGAATATTTGTCATGGTTTTAAAGGGTTTATCAACTTCAAAGCTGAGGGAGCTGGTTGTCCAGCCCATCAGTGAGACCACACAATCCTTCCAGCTCTCGCAAAGAATGGGGTAGAGCATGTGGACAAAATTTTTCTGCCAAGCTCTCAATTCAAAGCTTTTACATAAAGCTGGGAGAATCACATTTGCATTTGCCATTGACATCAGATTTAATCCAACCCGAATGAACCACTTCTCTGGGCCCTTCAACATCTGAGAGAAGAGCTTTGGTAATTGTTAATTACGGCAAAAAGATGGTTGTAATCACTTGCTCCATCAGGCTGATCAGCACTAAGACCAGGCGCTGAGGAACGGGCAGAAAAGCAAATCCCACAGGTAAATATAATTCAAAAGAGCTGCTAAGAGGGTTGTGCAGCGCACATCTCAAAGTGCTATCTACCCTAAAGTATTCACCCAACTAGTGGCATTTATGGCAGACATGATGCACGTCTTTAAATTGCAATATAAAATTGAATGTATTATTACCTATGAAATGTGTAAATATAGACTCAAGAAAGCTTTCAGAAGGCCTTTTATTACTGTGATCTACTATATGTACTAGCTTGAGCTTCTGGTAATATGTTGCTAATTTTGAACTAAGCTGCACAAAAATAATAAAACAAAGTGAAGTTATGGAATAGCTCTAACTGCCTTATTGATGAAAGGTCCTATAGAAATAAACTTTACTTAAAATGAAACTATTGCGAAGATTATTAACAAATTCATCCAAATTATATAATACATTGTTCTTATGTTTACTGTGTCTGCTCCACCTGAGCAGTGTATCCTCTACATTCATCGTGCCCAAACAAACATTATTTTTCCTCCACCTTATGAGAAAAATAATTATTAAAAGGCTTCTCAGCCATGACTACAAAGCTGATCTCACTTAGGAATGTTTCTGTTTTACTTCAAAAGGATGCTAATTAGTTTCATGTCAGCAGGAGGGAATCACTCATGTTTAATCCCTTGTACAGAAAAAGCTGTTTGTCCGAGTGAGGATTTAGGTGAAGGCACTGTGTAATTCCCACCAGATTTTCCAGGAGTCTCAGAAACTATGAATCAAATTGGAAGTGATCACTGAGCACACAGAGAACCCCGACAAAGGAAAGAATCACTAAGTTAATTCAAACCAATGAATGGCTATCTGTGTAAAATTTCTTGACCACCTTTAATTATTAAAACATTTCAGTTGGATTTCTAATAACACTCAATATCCTGAATATCTTTACAGAGCCGATGACGAGTAAAGTGATGAGCATCAGCTGTCAAACACTGCTGTGCAAAACTGCCACGGCTAAAAACTGTCTTCTTATTATTTTTGTTCATGTGTCAAGTCCCACTGCTCCCAGACAAAGATGTAAAATGAGCTGTGCTTATGTAAAACTTGTATGTTAAGAATTAGTATAATGTGAAAACCATGGAAACCAGCAGCCTTGGACTTCAGACGACAAGGTTACCTGGGTGATGAATGTTGCGCCAGGTGCCGCAGGAAGAAAGATGTGCTTCTGTGAAAGTTAGACATTTATTCACTGAGACCAGAGGAAAGCTCAAGTGTGACAGTCCATAAAAAATTTTAAAAACCCAACCTAAACTATTTCTGTATTTTCCATACTAATCATTTTCTAGCTTAAATAGGTGTTTTCTGGTTTTTAATAAAACAGGTTCAGCATTGAGCTAAACTAGTGCAGAGATAAGAATAATTCAAACACTGCAATGATTTCACTGCCAACCTAAAGGTCCAACACTCCTATGTTGAGTAAAACTGTGAATTTGTTCAAAGAAAAGTAAGAATTTATGTGCATTTCATTACACTATATAATAGATTACTTGCTAGATTTAAGACCAGACTTTACTAAATCTCTGCAAAGTATTATACAAAGTATTATATTTCTCTTTTTTGAGCTTTTTGGATATGGACTTACATGAGATTTAGATCATTTCCACTTTGCCAAATAGGTGGCCTTTATTTGAATTTTTTTTATATCTTTAATGCATTTTCCAGGAACATAGTGCCATTTTTAGTACAATCAAGTGCCTATGTTACCTTCCCTTGTTATGAAAAAGCTGTATCAAAAACAACTTAATAAATTTGACTTTACCCTTGTCCACGGTCCACGGGAATGGCATAATGACTTTAGATGGTCTTTCATTGACATTTTGCAGAAATTTCCCCATTGTACAGTTGGATGACCCATGCAAAAGCTTTACTGCTGAAATTTTAAGGTAATGCTTCAATATTTTAATGTTCTTCCCTCTTGACATCTGTTTCGATAGCCTGTCACAGCAAACCACCTGCAAAACACATGTTGACTTAGGCCAGTGGTTCACAAACGTTTTCTCCTGCGCCCCATCAGTGATTTTCAAACATTTTCTGCCCCCCCGCCCCCCCCCCCCCCCATGGATTACAAATGGCTGTCTAGTTGAACGAGGTGTGTGAGGGAGTGGGGGGGGGGGAGAGAGAGAGGATTGAACATAGACAACAACATCGGTAGCCTACAGGCTACTTGTTAAGCTTAAGGTGCTGTATTGATATTACCTAGTCATCTTTTAGCTAACATTACCTGCATCCAACAGCTTTACTCAACTCAGTCGGTTAGTTTGGGGAGAAAACTGTGAAAAGTTTTTTGCGTTTTGCTGGTTTGCTGCCACGATTCTAACAAACCTGCGTAGCTCCGCACAGCAGCATCAGGTCTCCTTCACTGCCGCACAGGTGTAAACCCAGCGCGAGCGTCGTAGCGCTCATGTTGCGTTTGAAGGCGGCTGGATAAACAGGTTACCACATGTTAACAACGGATTAAACAGTTTTAACTGCTGATAAAAGTGACAGAGGACACAGATATGGGAAGTGTGGAAGCTCCTACTGTATCAAATTGACATAGGAATAACAGAGAATTGGCCATTCTAAGGTAAAAACCCAGCGCATACAGTGTTCGTTTTTGTTTTTTTTCATCCAGACGGCTTCCCGCCCCCCCTGCAATGTGCAATGCATTCGCTTTCGCCCCCACCCCTCTAGGGGCGCGCCCTACAGTTTGGGAACTTCTGACTTAGGCTTTCAGGCTTCCAGGCTTTCCCTTTTTCACTCCAAAAAGTTTGGGAGACTGTTTTAAACTTGGGAACTTCAGAAGTGGAAGGTTTTGTCACCGAGAGCATTTGAAACCTTTGACATTGCTTATTTCTCTTTCTTTAGAAGTACAGACCTCTACCTCTCTCAGTGATCTTTCATCTCTTGTCAGCACAGCACATGTTTTACTGCGCCAGCTTCAACCAGCACCTTTTCAATGTATTTTGCTTTTGTTGACACATGTATTTTGTTGATACTCACAGTTCGTACTAAAAATGGCCATCTCTAGGACAGAGAACAGTGGACACACACAATTGTTATACACAATTATACACAGTTGTTGGAACAGATGCCACCTTTGGGCATCTGAAATGGCAACGATACGCCGCTCTCTTCGTCATGTTTTGGCAGATTCCTTGTGATTTTCCAATGATGTCACAGAAGGAAACGTCATGTTTGAGGAGTTACCTTGAAATATTTCCACAGGTGAGCCTGCATTTCACTCAGAAGTTGTGGATTAACTAGAAGCTTACAAACCTTGACATAATCAGGGTCAGTGCATGCGAAACCTCTGACTTTGAAGAAAATAATCAAAAGATTTTCTTTTATACACTGAAAAAAAAGTGTCATCCTTCACTGTAGGGTTCGCTTTCTTAAAAATTGGAAACCTCACTCCGTTTCGCCACTTCAAAGGCAACCTCAAGTGTTCGAGATGCTAAAGAAATGTGTCAACCACATGAACCTGACATTGTCAAGAGCCTTCAGTGTCTCAGGGTAAGTCTTGTAAAGCTCTTGGTGTAGGGTGACATTGTCTTCCACACATTAATTTAAAAATGTGATTGATCCTTTATATTAGTGTTGGTTAATTCTTTTTAGTTGGTTGTTTTGTTTACTTAGAATAGTGATGTACTTTGTTAACTCTTTTACTGATTTTGACTTTTTAAAGCCTCTTGCTAAATCTTGCATGAATGGATATGCACTGCAAAAGAAGCAACAATCCAGAATGGCTTTTTGAAATTCCTTCTTCTAGGGTGCAGCTTGTGAATCCATATATGATTTTAACCTTTTGCACCCAGTCAGGGTAAAACGACATGGGTCACAACTTGCCAACTGAGAGATGATGAAGACGTGCTAACGCGCTGCCTTCAGTGTCAGACATGACATGCATGAGGAAGAACCCAGAGGTTGTGATTCACACCTTTTAGTCTGTCTGCCTGTGTGTGATGTGGTGTGTAAAACATCAAGGTCTTTTCGGTGAGCGCTTGCTGTGTTAAACACTTTCTGTTTGGCTTTATAGAAATGTAAATAATTGGTGTAAGTGGAGTTTTGCTGCATGTCAAATGTATTTATCTGCTCCAACGGGACAAACTCACAAGTCACTTAATTTAGTTGTTAACAACGGCATCACGAAACATTGACCTTTCGTTCCAGCCTTGAGGCCGCAAAATGAGTCACGTGACAGCCTAGATATTTACAGTGCTTCTCATCACTAGCCTTGTCAAATCACAGCACACTTCACTGCTGCCTACGAGGCCCAAGGCTGGACTTCAGCTATGCAAGCTGATGCATAGGTGGACTTTTTTTTTTATCCTTTAGCTTGTGTAACACAGACGTCGCGAGGGTATTCTGGGACATTAATGCACATTAGCATGCATTTGTGGAAGCTCGCGTGAGTGTGTTTGCACGAGAAACGGCAGAGCGAATCATAAAGGAACATCATATGCAGGACCGATGCATTTCAGGCTGATTAGTCTTGTGGAGGAGCTTCTGGGGAGAATCCTAGACAATTTCTTTAAGTTGTAAAACAAATAAATCTGTAAAGACCAGGAGTCTTTGGAGAGCTAGCCCTATAGCTTCTCTGCATAAATTGGGGGGCTTGATTTTCTGTATCTTTTTTTGGAGTTTAAGACTGTGCAACAACATTTAAAATATTATGGGCTACAATAAGTATGAAAATATCTGCGAATCTTTTTTTTTTAGGATTCACTGTTTTTCTGTCTAAAGGATAAATACATTTTTCACTATTTATCTCAAACATGGAATGTATATTTGATCTCCCTAAGGATAGCTTTAATTTATTTATTTCCTGTCTTCTTGACTCTTATAACAGATACAGAGAATTCCAGTTGCTACTTTACTCAGAAATATAGCTGTCGAACTAAAAGTGGAGCAGTAACTGCTAGGAATGAAGATGATTTTGACCTTCTTCCCCATCCAACTCGCTCTCGGTAGAGCCAATTGTTAGATTAAATAATTCTGAAGCTGCACCACTGTTCATTTCACTTGGGAATATCTGAGACATTGTCCGACACCCCGAGGGCTGTCGGATTACTTTGCAGAAAGCAGCTATTCAAGGGGAAGAGGTGAAGGCAACTACTGCGACAAGTACAAAATGTCTGCATGCTACAAGCCACTGCAGAAAGACTTTATATTTAGTACTTATGCAGAAGCGTGAACAAATATGTAGGGTTTTAACATATTAAATACTCTACATCTGTTGTTTCCATTTCTGTTATTCAGCCTCACCTAACAGAGGTGTAATGATGATGTATGACATTTAATTAATAATATAAAAAAATGCAGAGAACCAGGTTGAAAGGGTTTGAAAAACTGGTGCAGGGGGGAAGCATGTGAGAAGTCATAAGACCTCAACTTTATATAGTGTGGATCATGAGCCGATCCAAGATTTTCAGGGTATGAAAACTTTGAGCAAAAATATTACAGTTTGTCTTTATAATGATATTTGGAGAAAACTAAAAAAAAATCACAAAATCGTCTTATTTCTTTTATTTCAAACAAGAAAGTAACAATGGTCCATCTGCTGCTAGAAAATTTCATTTCAGAAAGTTATAGCGTGTAACATAGACTTAAGCATAATATAAAATATAAAATAAAAACCCACTATGTTTTCAAGTGGTTATTACACAGAGCATTATACTGTTTTGTCTTGCTTGTTAATTAGTAGAGTTTTGTGCTATAAGGTAGATATCCTGCTGGCTATTTAATAAATATGCAGTTAATACACAGTGAAATAATTTCCACAGCATGACTGTATTTTTTTTTATCTGAAAATATTTCCAAACAGTCAATGTTTTCTCTCATGTAAACAAAAGAAAAGTTAAACAACGTTCTTTTGACCAATCAGCACAACTTCTTCTGTTTGCTGATTGGCCTGGTAGAAAATCTACCAGACAATCCAAGTGAGCAGGAGAAACCCACAACTGTGCATTAGGCAAGATTTTGTCCCAGTGAAATTGCAGAGGAAAGTAATGTTCAGCCTGGTGTTGTAGAGGCGGGTGGTTAACTTTTGGATACTTTATAGATACTGAATTGAACATGCTTATAATTTTAAAGAGGGCATTATAATTTGTCGAGTCTGCTGTTGAGTTTTCTTCTCATCTTTTTAATAGAAGCATTGAGTAGAGGAAAAAACTGCCTGTCTGTTATTTGTTTCCATTTTTCTGTTTCATCTAACTCAGAGTGATCTTATCACCCTCTGCCAACCAAAATATTATAATATTACAGGGCATGTTTGTGGTTTGAAAACGTTTTAGAACTTGGCATACCTGAATAATATTAACTGACTCAGAAAGTCATTGGGTTGCTTGGATCCTGTTAACAAATAGTTCTGACATCATGTTGACAGCAGATCCAATCCAATCCAACTTTATTTATAAAGCACTTTAAAACAACCACAGCTGATAGAAAGTGCTGTACATTAAAACACAACATAATAAAATAAAATAAAATAAGTAAAAAACTCTCAAAGTTTAAAAACAAAAACACATTTAAGAGTAGATCCTGCTGGAGTTAAAAGCCAAGTAAAATAAATGGGTTTTAAGACGAACTTTAAAAGTGGACAGTGAAGGGGCCTCTCGACCTGCAAAGGCAAGTCGTTCCATAATTTAGGGCCAATGACAGAGAAGCCCTGTCCCCTCTGAGCTTCCTTCTGGATCTTGGTTCCTCCAAGAGCAGCTGATCTGCTGACCTGAGAGACCGAAAAGGTCTGTAGGGGTGAAGAAGCTCAGAGAGGTAAGTAGGGGCAAGATTATGTAGTGATTTAAAAACAAACATAAGAATTTTAAAATGAATCCTAAAATATACAGGCAGCCAGTGAAGTGAGGCCAGGACAGGGGTCACATGTTCCCTGTTTCGAGTTCCTGTTAAAAGTCCTGCAGCGGCATTCAGACGTGAGAGCAGCGACTGACTGACTCCCAGATAAAGTGCATTACAGTAATCCAATCGAGTGGAAATAAAAGCATGGATCACTGTTTCAAAATGCTGCCTGGAAAGAAAGATTTTACTGATGCCAATTGCCTTAAATGATAAAAACTGGACTTAACCACGGCTCATATTGGCTCTATGGGTTCATAAGCTGTACACTCTCTAGATAATTTATTAATACAATTTAACCTAAATATAACTTAATACAACAGTACAGCTTCAAGTTATTACGTAATGCATATAGTCTTTATTGTTTTCCTGATTCAGACAAAGACGATGCCAGTAAAGCTGTGACAATACTGTAAAATCTAAATATGTGGAGACGTTTATGACCACTTGAATATGTCGCTTTTCCCTGTTTCTGCACAATAAAACCAGGCAGGAGAACCTAATATAGTTGCAGACTAATAAAAAGATCAAGTGTTTTTCAGTATCGCATCAGAAACTATAACAATTTCTTTCAGCATTTTGCCATCTTTAACCTGTGATTAATCTTAAAGACACACATTGACAGCTCTTTTAGTCGCCACGTGGCAGAAAAACAATTTCTCTGTAGCTCGGAGGGAACCTCGGCTGCCATAAATCTGAGAAGAAATCTTTGCCGGGCCTCTCATACACCATTTCAGAGGTTGGGAGGGGTAAGGCATGGAGAGACGGGGAGGGTGGTAGGTCACTTGGTGGTCCAGTGGACTGGAAAATGTTGCAGGCCTCTGGCTGGAAGTTAGTGCATAGCTATGTACGCTGGAGCTAATGTGGCCACTGGCTCATTGGAGCTCTGATTTAAGGAATGCTGTGCAACACGGCCAAATGCCTCAGTGAAAACGAGTGTCAAAGACAAACCACTGAGGCCAGTGAAGCAAAGTGAAGAAATCGCTCCCCCTTGTCTCTAAAGGCAAATCCATAAATTTGGGTTAGGCAGTGAAAAAATAAAATAAAATAAAACACACAGATTTTTAAAATAAATATAACAAAGAAACCAACAGGAGAGGTGGTCTGAGAAAAAGAAGACTGTATCATCCAGTCGCGCTCTCAGCCTGCTATAACAGGAGCTGCTGACAGGTTGGTCATCAATGAAAGGAGGCGGAGAAAGAGGAGAACTGAACAAGAAGAGGGGAAAGCAGAAAAAGGAGAAGGGAGAAAGAAAAGGAAGCTGACAGGTTCACCCCACCTCCCCCTCCCTGCTCCCCCCACCATCCACAGCAATCAAGGAGGTGAGGACACAGAGGGGAGGAGAGGAGAGGAGCTTCAAGCTCAGCTGCATGTCAACCCAATCATTACATCACATGACCATTTAAATTGGCATGATGGGTGCTGTGCAGTGGAGTAGATTCTCACAATGTAGTCCTGTTGATTAGGAACTGTCAGCATGAGATGGCATGGCTCACGCAGGTTGACATGTTTCACATGTGAAATCTGTAGTTCTGGTGCGTAAAACGGTTTTAGATCTCCAGTCTCCGGATGACCAACTTCCAAACATGTCACCCCCCAAAAAGTATATATCCACAAGAAGCAAATAGCAGAAAGGAACAACACCAGATAATCTATAGGTGATATTTGTTTGAATCACAGCCCACGTGCATGCTTCGCAGCGCGGACGTGCGCAAATAGGAGGCGAGGAATGGAGAATAATATAGTCGCTCTGAGGACAAAATGTGGTGGCATCGAAGCAGGGAGGGCGGTGGAGGGGGAAATAGCCCCGTTCATCTCCTCTCGTTTTCTGCCCGCTACTACCCGGCAGAGTTTCTATGGCAACCCCTCAAAAAGCGGTGTGCGGTGAATTGTGGATTTGAGATGCGCCGTCTGATTGCGCCGTGTGGAGGAGATGGCTGGCTCTTTCGTCAGCCTTTTCCCCATGTAAGAGGAAATTGGTGAAGGGCTCCAATGAAACGGCTCTCCATATGCTTTCTTTGATCTGCGTGCCAGTCTTCGGGCTCTCGACGTCGTGTGTGTGTGTGTGTGTGTGTGTGTGTGTGTGTGTGTGTGTGTGTGTGTGTGTGTGTGTGTGTGTGTGTGTGT
>CAEGAF010064198.1:0-32421 GCA_903067075.1 Micropoecilia bifurca
TACTAATGCATGAAGCTACAGTTTGGACTGTTTCAACTAAAAGAAACATGTTTTCTCTCCACTTCTTTGGTTCATTTCAGTCTGTGTCCAACCAGAGCAGGTATTGTGTAGTTGGAGCTTTTCATCAGTTTTCAGTTAAATTCATTCAGTCCAACTTTATAACAGTCACAAAATGTCACCAAAATCACTCTGTCCCTCTGAAATCTGCCAGAAAATCGCAAAAGTGTATCGAATTGTATCGTTTGCTGAATATCGCAATATGTATCGTATCATGGGCAGAATATCGTGAGATTATTGTATCACTACAGCCCTAAAATAAACACATTAACTCTTTCAGGCGATGTCGGTGATCGGAGACAGAAGATCCAGAGAACAGAAAGCCAAACAGGAGAGGTGAGTAAATTACTGCTCATATGACCTGTTTTATGTTTTATCCTGAGGATTCAGGGAAAAAATCCACTTTAATTCGCTTTGGAGATTAATTATTGTTCTGTTTATTGTCAGAGAAAAAGAGCTGGCTAAAGTCACCATCAAGAAAGAGGATGTTGAGTTGATTGTAAGTAGATTTCATTTTCCTGTTAATATTATATCTCATATACTCAATAGTTAGCTGGTTTACATCTTATATGAAGGTGTTTCAGAATATTTGGTTTGATGTTTGTGATCTGGACCCGCTTACTTAAAACTTTGCGTTTTATGCATAATGTAGTAATAATTACTGACACAAAATAACTTATGTTAACAAGTTTTAATTTTCCAGGTAAACTAAGATGCATGTTTTATAGCTGCACATTCATTGTCTCTCAGTCCTTGATTTGATGAGTCCGGTGAATTTAGACACCAACGTGTCACAATGTTAAGTAATAAATACCATGGTTGCAGTTTTTTTTCTCCAATTTGTTTTGCACCAAAATTCTTAACAAGATGCATAATGATCAGATTTTTTGACAAATATTTTTCCTACTGTTGCAGTAAAAGAAAAGTAGGTTAAATCACCAGTGAAGTTTGTATCAGTTTGCATTTGGCTGAACTCCTTTTTATTACACTGAGCTTAATGAGTTGATATCTGGCTAATTAGTCAGGCTACCTGCTCAGGTAACAAGCCTCGGCTTCTTAACAGCCATGTTGTTTCCAGCTTCCCAACCATCTTTCTGCAGGTTTAACTCGAATTTAAAGCTTCGAGTTCTTTTGAATTAAGTGACAATCATAAATGTAGAGAAACCTGCATATATTATAGTTTTTTGCACAGAATGAATTATACGTGTGGCCGATAGAAGTAAGCCAACACGAATGCATTACAGCAGAGGTTCCCAAACTGTGGGGCGCGCCCCCTATGGGGTCGCCGTGCCATTACAGGGGGGGCGTGGGAAGCTGTCTGGATGAAGAAAAAAACCCAAACAGGAACCCTGTATGCGCTGGGTTTTTACCTTAGAATGACCAACTCTCTGTTATTCCTCTGTCAATTTGACACAGTAGAGGCTTCCGCACTCTATGTGTCTGTCACTTTTATCAGCTGTTTAATCTGTTAACATGTGGTAACCTGTTTTTCCGAGCTGCCTCTAAACGCAACATGAGCGCTACGACGCTCTCCTGGGTTTAGACCTGTGCGGCAGGAAGCAGATCAGCTGCTGCTGTAAATACAGGTGTGTTAGAATCATGGCAGCAAATCAGCAAAACGCAAAGATCTTTTCAGTTTTTTCCCAAAACTAACAGACTGTTGAGTGAAGCTGCTGGATGCAGGTAAAGTAGCTAAAAGATGACTAGCTAATATCAATACAGCATCATAAGCTTAGCAATTAGCCTGTAGGCTACTGATGTTGTTTATGTTCAGCTACATATATTCATTTTGCCCCCAAACAAGTTAACCCCCTTAAAGACAGAGAGTCTCTAAGAATCCTCTCTTCCCCTCATCCCCCCCGTTACACCTTGTTCAATCAGCCATTTGTAATCCTTAGTGGGGCCCAGAAAATGTTTGGAAACCACTTCATTACAGTAAATTTACACTTACAACTTTAAATTGATCAAAACTGTAAAAAATAGTCTTTTTGTGAATGCAAAGGAAACGTATAAGGATCTTTCAGCCAGAATCGCTCAGCAACTCTTTTTGTTTTAATTAGTATTTAATCCGTGGCCGTTTTTTGCCGTGTAGATGTCTGAGCTGGAGATTTCCCGGTCGACGGCGGAGCGCAGCCTGAGGGAACACATGGGCAACGTGGTGGAAGCTCTGGTCACTCTGACCAACTAACACATCCTCACCCTGGACTGTTCCTCCCACCTCACTCTGATCCCACACAAAGCCTCCAGTTCTGTTTGGTTTTTTCAAATAAAAATTCATTCTTGTGTAAAAACAAGTGTGTTTAATCCAAATAGCTGCACTTGTACAGACTCCACAAAAAGTAAACTGGTAAGTTATTTACAAAATTACACAAATCCAGCTGCTTATTGCAGCTGAAACAAAGTAGGACGATGAGTTTGTGTGCTTGGAGGAGGACTGGACCTGGCAGGCTTCCCTCCAGGACCTCAGGTCTTCCTCTTCTTCACGGTGGGCCGATCGAACACGTCCCTCACGCCGGCCGCCTTCTGCTTGAAGAACTTGCTGTTCTGAGCGCTTTCCTGAGCCCAAGCCGAGTCGAACGACGTCGTGTCCTGGTCCACAAGGTGGGTGTACTTGGTGCGACCCGAGCGGCCGAAGTTTTTCACCTGGTTGGAGCGAAAATGGTCAGAAAATAAGAAGCTGAACCTGGAGAGTAAATTCCTGGTATGCAAGCGAATCTGACCTGCATGACTTTGGGCAGGATGGTTTTGTTGAAGTGATCCTCCAGAGTCGGAGCGCTGAAGTCTCTCTTGTACACGTCCTCCTCTTCATTCTGGGAAGGACAGCAAAGGGTTACACAAAAAGCCACAACTGGTGTCTACGCTGCCACCTACTGGGCAAGATGGGCAATGAAAACATAAATTACAGGGACAGTATTATGTGTTTTCTAAGCACAGCGTTAAGTTACGACTTAAATGAAACTACATTGTATTTTAATGCCTTGAAATTGGGCCTCTGTCTCTTTAAAAACTCCTCTTTCTTAAACTCCACCTTCATGAAATCACAACATGGCTCCTATTTTAACCCTTTAACAAGGTTTCTGCCAGCGTTGCTCTGAGCAGCTGCACCAGGTGTTTGCTAACATCTGCTGGATCGTCTGAAGGAGCCGAACGGGTTTGTGTGCCGGAACCTCAGACGCTCGGAAACTGCAGCGTCGAGGTCTAGATCCAACCAGGCGTTTCACACTGCTGAATGGTTGCCATGGAGATTATAGGATTTCTTAAACATGCATTAAAGAGTCTAAGCAAAACCTTAGATGTGTATTTGATTAGGGAATAATAGAACATAAAGGAAATTGATTTGACATGATGCTGCTTCTTTAAGAAACGTTTCAGATTTTGAGCTAAAAGCTACAGAAGATCTTAACTGCTGGAGAATAAATTCAGAAGAGGGATCTTGTAACTACTTTTATATCATGTTGAAACAAGAAAGTTGTAATTTTTTAAGATTTATATCTCTTTAAAACTAAAATATGTTATAGTTTAAAAAAACAGAACAAAATGTCTTAGGATGTTTAAGTCTAGAACAGGAGTAGAAAGATTCCTTTTCATTTTGGTTCACATCAAGATCCAGAATGTCCTTAAAGGGCCGGTTGAAGGTATTGATAAACTACCCAATAACAAATTGCTAATATGAACAATTAGCTTGCTCACCATGAAGAACGCTCCTCTGTGGTAATACTTCTGCAGGAACTTGTATTTGCCCTTCTGGGCCTTGTTGGTGACGACCTTGCCGCTGTTCCGGAGCTCCGCCCGCCGCTCCTCCTCCGTCAGGTTGTGGAACCGTTCGATCTCCGCCTTGTCCTTCTCCATCGTTTCTCGTGCCTCTCTGTCCCTCTTGATGCGCTTCAGCTCTCGGACCTTCCAGGACTCGTACTCCTCCTCCTCGTTCTCTCCGTCCGTGTCCAGCGCCTCCAGGGCGGCCAGCGTGCGCCGGTTCTCCTCGAACTCCTTCTTGGCCTCCTCCTCCACGATCTTGAGGGTGTAGCGGCGGCGCTCCTCCGCCTGCCGCTTGGCCTCGGCCTCCAGCTCCCGCTGCTTCAGCTCCTCGGCTTCGCGCTCCGCCACCGTGATTCTGTCCTTCCTGTCCACCGGTCAGAGTTTGTTCATTATCAGAGTTATGGACTCATCACTTCCTGATATTCAACCAAATGTTCAGAATCATTTCAAACAATTTGAGTCATTTTACTTCTGTTTAAGTAACGCAAGTTAAACGCATCACTTTGATAAAACTCTCACATTTTTCGATAAAGTTTGCATTAGGATGATGTTCGTTTGCGTCTGTTGAAACACTTTCTGTCATCACGAGTCACATGATCAACAACCAATGATGCTACTGGCAGAAACAGGAAGTGGCTGGATGAAGATGATGCTGCATGTTTTCTAATGACTCAACAAACTTATTCACATGTGATTCTAACTGCCTCTTATTTAATGGAAACATCGCAACTACAAAGTGGTGTTTTTTTGACATAAATAGAACATCAAACATTTATATTAGAAACAAAAGTAATGATAAATTACTGATGCATTTATTTCCAGAAATATCTTTACGCTGCTGAAACAAATTAAAAAAAATTTTGCACACAACTTTCTATACTTAAAATATGGCAAAACTAACTTACAAGTAACTTTTCAGCAACATATGAGCCTGATTTAAGTAAATAATATTGATAAAAAAGTTCTAGTTCCACTTATTTCAACATGGGACAATGTTTTGTTATAATTTACCAGTGGGGCTAGAACTTCTTCATCAATATTAAAGAATTATTAGATCTTCCTGGAAAGCTCCTGGTAAGTTAGTTTTTATTTTGTGTGACTGAGGCCTTTGGACCAACATGCTGGTGCAGGTTCTGTTTCCAGGGTTCCTACTTGCGGATGAAGACGGGTTTGAGCCGCGGCTCCGCCTCGTCCTCGCTGTCCGTGTATTCCTCGTATTCTGACTCCGACTCCGACTCCTCCCCCGACTTCACCTCCTCCTCCACCTCCATCACCTCCATTTCCTCGTTCTTCCGCTCTATCGCTCGCTGGCGCATCATCGCTCGGCGCCGCTCGATTTCCTGCAGAACGACGACGGCGGGAATTAGACCAACGTGATGAAAAGGACTAAGACCCCAGAGGTGTTAGTGTAACGCTAACCTCATCGTCCACTTCCTCCTCCTCCTCTTCCTCCTCCTCCTCCTCGCTGCTGTCCTCGTGCTCTGGATGCCACGTTCCCTCGTCCGAGTCCTCGCTGCTCTCAGCCACGACTTCAGGCTCGACGATCTGCCTGTGCCTCGCCAACCTGAGAACCAACGAGCGAGAAACGTCTTCACTCTGCAGGATTCGCCGGTACCTGGAGCTGCAGCTGGTCGCCGCGGCGATACCTCTCCTCCACGTCCTCGGAGGTCCGGTTGAGCAGCCGGCGGAGACGCGGGTCGGAGACGTCGTCCTCCTGGGGCTCCGCCTCCGGCTCCGCCTCCACGCCCTTCTTCACAAACTTGAATTCCTCGTCTTCCTCGTCCGAAGACTCCATGGGGGCGTAGTCGGGACGCTTACCGGACACGTAGCGCTTCACCTTCACCTTCTCCATGGTCAGCTCACCTGCACAGCAACAAGATGGCCGACAGTAAGTTACTCTGGATACAGTCAGAAATCATCGTTTCTGCTCTCAGACATCCAGCTAGAAATCAACTACAGACTGTTTATCATTGATCCAATGACTACTGGTTCCCTTGACTTCTTTCTGTCTTCCTTTGCTAAAGAATCTCAAAGATTTAAGATCAACAACAATAATTTGGGGCTTTAACTTATTGGTGCAGAAATGCATCAGTTTGTACAACTTTAAAATCAACAAAACTCAAATCTTAGACTTTTCCCTCAACAGCTGTGAAGGTTTGCTAACATTTATTCTGTGATGTCAATCGCACAGTTTAATGATTTATGCAAATAAAAACAGCATATAAAGCCAAACCTTGATGTTAGAGGATAACAAAGACAGAATCTCAATTGAAAACAAATATAAAATTACACAAAACATCATTAAAATAAATCAAATCCAGTTTATTTAAGTTCTAACATCACACTTAATTAATAAAGTTAGTTGGCCTGTGTGTGTTTTTAGACCTGCAACATTACTAGACATGCACAGAAAACAGTAAAGTTCACAACAGGAATCAACAACAGACTTCAGTCAAACATTTTAATCTATTTAACAGAACCATGAGGAAACTCCTATCGGAGATGTTAAAGAACTTTTAGTGTTTTTTCTTGTGATTTTTGGGGCTTTCTGGACACCTGATGGTTAATAAGGTGCCTGACATCATCTTACCACAATCAATCAATCAATCAATCAATCAATCAATCAATCTTTATTCCAGACACAAAAAGTCCATAGTAAAAAAAGGTAAAAACAAAATAAGAGAAAAATAAACACGACATATTCACAGAGTCACAAGTAAATGATGACACCAATGATTCCACAATTTTGAGAAAAATCTCACTGTACTAAAAACAGGATTTACTAAAATTGCAATTATATTATTGTATGACACAGAAAATCTACACATGCATTTATACATGAGATTCCTGAGCTCAGCTGCACATGTGAGACCAGCATCATGTACAAACATGAGCAGAACTGCTGCATCTGGGAGCCTCATGTCTTCACTGAGGGACACATAACGTTTCTGCAGGCATGTATAGATACTAGAGAGCAAAAATAAAAAAAAAACCGACGTAACACCTTAAAATTCTAAATAAAAACATTAAATAAATATTTAAATTCTAAGCTTGACACTAAGAAATAACGTCAGACGTGTTTGACATCCATCCTGACCACAAAATAATTGACCAGTCTGTTTGCAGCCACCGGCACCGAGCGGCTTCTGGACATATTCACACTTTCTACGGCCTAAAATCAAGATGCTCAAATTTAAGACAGAAAATTTTGCTCTTCATAACAACTTATCTAACATTACGTCTTTATTAAACCACTTCTAACACTGTAACTTGTTCATTTCGTGTATCGTGTGCCAACAGTGACATTAGCCGATGCTAATGTAGCTAGATAGCTACATTAAATAATTGCTAACGTAGCTATGCTAATGTAGCTACATTAGCAACAAAAGCTCACCTTTCTCGTTCCGGATCGGAACCGCACCGGCCGTGGACTGGATCGGCGGGAGCTTCATGTTGGCGGCTTCGTGACTAGACATGACTGCCTGGCCAACGATAAACGAGCCGAGAGGAGAAAAATCAAAACGATATTCCAACCAGCTACTCTAGTAGCTCGCTGCTGCTGCTGCGAAACGGAAGTTCAACAGAACGAGTGAACGGACAGGAAGTGGAATTGTTCCGACAAACGTTTCCGCCGCTGCCGAAGCACACGTAGCTTTACGTTAATATTTAAAAATTATTTATTTCATCCTAAGAAATGTGGATTAAAAAAATATTCTATGTATTTTAGAGGAAAATCTTGAGATAAAATATTAAATGAGAAGGTTGTAGATTTAGTGCGGATTTGCGCCCCCAGTGGTTGTTGAAAACAACGCAGAAGAAAATAAAAATAACATTTTCCTGATTAAATAGTAAAATTGATTAGAATATACAGTTGATAAGTTGATCATGATAATAAATGGCAATATTACCATTAATGTTACTAGTAATATTCCCTTTTATCAGTCAGACATACCAATTAAACATTATTTTTTGCTGCTAAGCATATTTTCCTCAAATATTCTTCCATGTAATAGCAAACAGCATAAATAAAGAGAATTACAATTTCAACACACTTTGAATCCTGCTAATGGAGGTAGTTTATTTTTCACATTTACATAAGATTGTCAAGTTGAATTCACTAAATATAATCTTGCTCCTACTTGAATAAAAGGAAATAAACACAAAAATAAATGATCTATTTAAGGCTCCTGAGCTCAAGATCCACAAGGTTCAACTTGAAAACCAACAAACTGTTAAATAAAATTTCTTCCTCTTTCTTTGAGGTGTTGAAACTAACAATCTTAAATGCTCACAAAGATTATCAGACATTTGTATCAACTTTCCTTTGGATACCTCTAAAATGACTTAATTTAAACATTTATTTTTACACCTTTTATTGTTCACCTTATAACAATAGCAGACAAAACATGTTTACTTGGAATTTTACCTGGAGTAAAATTTCAAGTAAATATCTCCCAGGATACAATATTCATTTGTAGATGTAAAACTGGAGTAATTTTATTGACGATTCTTTAATATTTTTGCCCCCAGGATATATTTTAACTTCCCTCTGTTCCCAAAATGAATGTTTATTTTTTAGTGGCTGATGCATAAAGTCTCACAATAAATGGTGGGGAAGTTTGATGAAAGAAAAGAAAAGAGCCACGTTGCTTTCTTAATATTCAGAAATAAAATCAGTTACATGATATCCTAAAGTACACAGCAGACATGCACAAAACATGGAGAAAGGATGATTTTTATGGCTTGTAAATGATATTGCATGTGATTATTGATGTAAACGGTCCGTTCTCCGGCGGTTCTTTCACAGCTGAACTCCTCTCTGTTTGAACTGAACCTCCAGCTTCTCCTCCAGAGCCGAGTTGGTTCCTTTTAGACCTTTAACCACCTGAGCGGCCCAGACAAAATACTCCTGGACCCGCTGGGCCGACCAGCCTGCCGGAGAAACAAGAAGAGGGGTAACATGTGAAAACTGAAGACAGAAGCTTTCATGGACATGAATGTGGATGTTTTGTGTTTTAACTTTAAAGTTAAAAAAATGCTTTCTGGACACTGAAACTGCGCTTGAAGTGAGCAGGTGGTGGCGCCACTGAAGCAGAGCCTTTGGCTTTTACCAGGATGATGGTTTAGGATTTATCAATTATCAATTGTCTGGTGAAAGTATTCATGTCTCTTCAACATTCTTTACATTTTGTCTTGTGACTAAAACTTCAATGTATTTCACATGGACATCAGGTAATTGCCAATAGTTGTGAAATAATGCCTTGTTCACTGCAAAAACACAAAATCCTGCAAAGTATTTTTTGTCTCATTACTAGTGCAAATATTTTAGTACATTTGAAAAAAGGACTAAAATATCTTTAAAGTTACTTTTCAGCAACATCAGTTTTGAGTCAATCATTTTCTGAAATTGATTAAAAAGAATTAGTTTCACTGGTAGATTATTTAGCTTCTAACATGGGAAAATGTTTTGTTGCAAGTGAAATAATCGGCCAGTGGAAGTAGCTTTTTTTTAATCAATTTCACAGAATTGTTGACTTTTTCATCGATTTTAGGAAATTATTGTCAGATCTTGCTGAAAAGCTACTTGCAAGTTAGATTTTCTTATTTCCAGGTCACTAAGGCATTTGCACTAGAAAGTAAACCAAAAATATTTTTTAAGAATTAGTGTCATTGCCACTTTTTCAAATTTTGCTTAGAAATAAAGCTGAAAAGTGCGGTGTGAATTTGTATCTTTTGTCTTTTGGAGAAAAGTCTCTTCCAGGTTTGCAGACCTTTGTGAGAGTATTGCTAAGTAGATATATAAATATTTCTCGATGTTAGATTTGAACAACGCTGGAGAGCTGAGCAGCAGAACAGAATTGCACATAGTCAGTAATCTCGAAGTGTTTGTGCACTAAATCTGCAACATTCTCTTTAAAAAGGAACAACAACAACAGCAGCTTCCACAGATAAAGATGTTTTGTTTCCAGTGCAGAGAGGTGCTGACCGACAGGCGTGCAGGAGTTCAGGTCCCTCAGGTTGTACAGCTTGTCAGCCAGTTTCACCAGTTTCGCTTGTTGGCTGCAGTGAGGCGCATGTTCCACCTGCAGCTGCTTCCTCTCCTGCTTCGGCAGACGTTTGTCATCAGTCACCTCCTGGACAATTCGAGCTACGATTGGTCCGAATCTGTCCTCCAGCTCCTGTGGGGTGGTGTCTGTGTCCTCTACGGTGTCGTGAAGCAGAGCAGCCTGCATGTCAGAGGCAAAGGGCTTAGCATGGCACGAAGGGCCGAATATATCAGAGAGATGACGGATGAGGACGTACCTGTAAAACCTCGATATCTGTGATTCCTCCCTCATGGCTGAGGATTCTTGCTACACCTGAAACACAGAACCGCAACAGACATGTTAAGAGTTTTCAACCTAAATGGAAATATAGTAAACACAAAACTCTACCAGGTGGCATCGTCACTGGAATTATCAAGTACTGATCTTGCATAAAAGAGGAATGCTGACTGCAGATGTATAGATAGAAATTATGCCTTTATGATTCCACATCCCATATTCATTCAAGTTTGCAGACATTTAATTTTGTGCAACTTTTTAAAGTTCCTAAAACATCACTTCAGTTCCTCTCTTTAGTGTTTTTATTTAGCTAATAATTTTTCTCTCTCTAGAATAATTTTAAACAACAGAAGAGAGTTTGGGTCAAAAATAATTCAGATTTTTAATGTAAGAATTTTGTCTCACATATCTGTCGGTAAAGTCTGAATTATGAGATTAAAGTTAGAATTTTGATAAAACAATATCAGAATATTAAGATTAAAGCCAACATTCTACGATTTAAATCAGAAATCCATTTTTTTAGTGATTTTATTTCAATTCTCTTCCGGTTTGAACAACACGGAATTAGATCCTTTATGGATCGGCTGCATCATTGCTGATATTTTTCCGTCTTTAGATTTTGTTGTCGTACTCGGCATTATTTAAAGGACGGGAATTTGCCATCAAGTAATATGAAACTAAATATTTTTTTCATATTGTTTTTTTCGGCTATGGAATGTGAATTCTCACCAAATAAAGTTAAATTCCCCTTGTAATATAATTCCTACCAACCGATTGGATGATTAATGTACGGTGTCTCTTCCGGATCTTTACGGCGTTGTTTACGATGTTTTTCCGCAGCAAAATTCACGGTTTCTAACAATAAAGCCGCTTCTGAATCCATAGCTGAATGTAAATAAAGGAGTTGGATGAGTTAGCATAGGTCCGCCCTTTATTGTATCCGGACGGAAACAGCAGCTCACATGATCATTTCCGCCCTGTCAGCTAAGGGAAGTCGGTGGCTGCTCCACTCAGATAGATTCACTTTTCGGCTATTAAAAATAAAAAAAAATACTACTTTTTCGTTTGCCTTATAGATTATCCATCCTTATTATCCGTATTCACGTTTTTACGTTTCTTGTTAGCTTTGTAACTCCAGCTGACAGGTCTGTTTTTAGCCAACAAGCTAACCTTGCAGGAGCTTTACGTCAGCACTGATTTCTTCCTATCAGCAGCATCTGTGAATATACTTTTTATATTTCTACACTGGAAAACCTAAAAGGTAATATATAAAAATGTTATTATAATGTTTTATAGATATATGTTGTTTCTGTAGCTCCGTGGTTATTGATGTTTTAGCCCAGAATGGCTCACGGTGCCAGGAGAGACGCGCCGCAGCTGCCAGACTTGTCTCTGCTGAAGAGGCTGGCCAGAGATCAGCTCATCTACCTGCTGGAACAGGTGGGAACACGATGCACACAACACCTAAGTAAGAGTTGGGTCCAGCTGGATGCCACCTGATGCATAGGTGTGTCATCTATTCTTTTCCCAGGACAAGTTAGGATGTATTTTTGATTTTCTGCAATAAATGCAGATTCAAAACTCTACATTCTGGGGCTCAAGTACAAACACAGCCAAAGCTCCTTGTGGCTCTTTCTCTTTGTAGTCATCCTCAAAACTCTGGGAACCTTCTGACTTAGTTTGACCATTGTTATCGATGGAATAGTTAGATTTCATATAAATTGGTGTGTTTCCTGGTACACAGCTGGTTTTTAAGAGTAATCCTCAGAGGCTCAGTGCTGGCCTGATTTATTCATTCATACTGACATACTAACCTTCTGTTCTGTCACAGTTGCCGGGGAAGAAAGACCTTTTCATTGAGTCAGACTTGATGAGTCCGCTTGATCGAATTGCAAATGTTTCAACATTAAAGGTAAACCATATTTACTCCACTTTTTAATCTAATTAGAAACAGCTTTTATCTCAAATTCTTTCAAAATATTTAACATGTTACATTGTTGCAGCAACATGAAGTCGACAAACTTTACAAAGTGGAGCACAAGCCGATAGTCAGCATCTCAGATCAGTACGTTCTGCTCCTTGTTACCGGTGGATCTCTGTTTTTAAAAAATATTTGGACATGTTATCTGATTTTGTCTCATTTATACAGAATCTGCTTTCTGATTCGACCACGAATACAAACTGTGAAGTGGATTTGTGGTAAGTAATGTTTATTGTTTCTGCCTCACCGGTGCAGCAGAGTGTCCTGCATGTAATGCATCTGTAACTTCAGCTAAACATGCATGTTTGTTTATAACTCTGGTTTAAAAGTTTAGCTCGTCTTGCTCATAGTGATCTAGAACATAATCGCTAAATAACACACAGTGTTTCACACCTTATGCTCCTTCCTTGCAGACGTAGTTAATGCAGACAAGGCAGCAGGAAAATTTCGACGATACAAGATAATCTTCACTCCACAAAAGGTTTGATCTACTGATGTCAAACACTCGTTTGTCTCATATGTTTTCATTATTTCATAAGTTATGGGAATATGAGAGTAAAATTGTTCCAGTTTAAATCTGCAATCCTTTTTGAATTGGTCTCAAATCAGTCCAGTTTGTTTAAAGTTTTTAAAGAGAAAATTGTTTCACTGCTTTTCAAAATAATACCGTTCTGACCAAATTTGATCTAATGTACTGTTTAAGTTGTGTGAATGTTGATATTTACTCACTGCCTCCTCCTTCCTGTTCAGTTCTACGCATGTGAGGCAGTTCTGGAGGAGCAGGGAGTCTTTGGTGGTCAGTTGTTGCTTCGGCGTGTTTGTTGACTGTCAGCAGTGAAAGGTAACAGGAAACGCTGAAGCTCTGTGTGTGTCGTCCTGCAGATGTGACCACTGATGAGTGGGCTTTCTACCTCCTTCCTCTGGACGAGGACATCATCAGCCTGGAGCTTCCAGAGTTCTTCAGAGACAACTTTCTGGTAAATCTGGAGCCTGACAGAGAAGCTGAGACAGTTAACCAATTCTTTTAATGATTAACCCTCATAATTACTACTAAGTTTGTATTGAAAGTGTATGCAGGTTTGTATGTACCCTGGAAAAGTTTGGAATTTAAAAAGATCTGCTTCTCCAGACTTTATCTTATTCTTTAGATTTGGCTTGTCCATCCGTCCATCCTGCGTTTGCTCAGTTCAGTTCAGTTACCAACTGTAGAATTCCTTAATTAATTATTTTAGTCAGATGATATTTATTTATGGATAGTTTTTGTTTAATCTATTTTAACCATTTTCCTGATTCTTAAATAGTTCCAGCTGTTTAAGACTTGAGTGCTTTAAAAATAAAGAAAAACATAAAAGGTTTAAAGACGTAAAGACCTCAGATTTAGTCAGAAATAAACCACCTAATGTTGAACCAGTCCTGGATATGCGCATGTATCAACATGTCATCTTCTAGAGGTTATATGACTCCATAGAGACACGTTTAGCTAACGAACCTTTCATTTGCACAGGCAGGAGACCAGCGCTGGGTGAGGACAGCTGCCAGCGCTCTGCACCTCCTTCACTCCCTCTTCGGCCCGTTCTCCAAGGTCTATGGGATTGGACGCTGTTCCAAGGTCCAGAATGATCAAAGATCAGAAGTTTAGCTTTCAGATCTGGTGGCTTCATCTCCGTTAACACGTCTGCTGCTGCTTCTCTGTCTGCAGATGACCTACGAGTCGTGGAGGGAGCAGGTAGAGCAGGGAGAACAAAAAGCTCGGCACGCTGAGATCGGGAATGTTTTCCTTATTGATCGGGGTGAGAAGCTGCGGATCATCGAACTGGGTTCAGGCTGTGCTCTGTTTCCACTCTAACGTCACTTTGTTTTTAACAGATGTGGACTTCGTCACTCCTTTATGCTCACAGGTTGTCTACGAGGGGCTGGTGGATGATATATTTAGGATCAAATGTGGTGGGTATCTGACTTCAGCCAACAAAACATGGCAAAATTATATTTTTAAAAATGACCACAAACACAAACTCTTAAAATTACACAGCAATGTCTTTAGATTACATTCCCAGAACAATTCCTCATTATAAACTTTGTCCTCACATTAAAAAAAAAGTTTCTTCAGTCATTAAACTGCAACAGAAACGTGTTAGTTGAACGGATTATGCAAAATTCACATTTTTCCTGTTTTTACACTTTCCACAGTTTCTGAAAGAGTCAGAAAGTTTTAACAAAAATAACCCAACCATGTTTTGTGTCTTCTTGGTGTCTGGAAAATGAGCCGTTCCAAAAACCTTCCAATTTTTAAGTCATATCCCACAGGCACTGTGTCGTTGCTTAGCAACCCCAGCAAAGTCCAGTCTGTTACCTAGCAACCCAAGCAGAGCTCTAGCACATTTGGCCAGCTGGTTTTACTGTATGAGTGTTTTGTTGTTGACTTACCATCCAGAAACCACATCCTGTATTCTTGGTTGTGCAGGAGGCTGAACTTCTGCTTTTCAAAGTTGTACGGTTGTATAATTTTTGCAACCGTTTGCAGCCATTTTTATGTGCGAGTAGCTAAAAGTCCCTGTTTATTGTCCAACAGTCTGGCGCTTTCTGCAGGTTTCTTTGCCGGCTCAGCTCTGCATCTTGTTTTGCAGGATGTGTGGAGTTTGGGCCTGAAGTCACCTCCTCTGACAAAAGTCTAAAAGTCATGCTGAACTCTCAGGATAAGGTAGGGCTGAGGTCAAAGGTGTCCGTCTGCTCTCGTCTGGGACCGGAGGTCAAATCTTTTCACTTCTCTCAGGTGTTTAATGAAATCCGGAACGAGCATTTCTCCAACGTTTTTGGGTTTCTCAGTCAGAAGGCCAGGAACCTCCAAACTGCGTATGACGTGAGTGAATGTTGAGACGGTAACCGTGGCGACCGACAGAGTCAGAGTGAATGGTTTTAATCCTCCTCGTGTCTCGGCCTCCTGCAGAAGAGACGGGGGATGGACATCCAGCAGATGAAGACGTTTGTGTCGGAGGAGCTGAAAGGTTTGAAGCAGGAGCATCGGCTGCTGAGCCTACGTGAGCGTTGACTTCCCATGATGCACCTCCAGAACCACCAGCTGCTGCTGCTAACAGCGTTTCTCTTTCAGACATCAGTGCCAGCGAGTCCATCATGAAAAAGAAGACGAAGCAGGATTTCCAGGAGCTGTTGAAGACTGAACACTGTGAGATTAATGCGTGTAGTTTGTGTCTCACTGGAGGCTTTTCTTTGTGATACAACAACAACTTCATCTTCATGTGAAATACAGATTTTATTCTTAAATTGTACAGGGTGACTACAAGAGTAACACATGTAGGCACTTAATAAAAGTGAATATCTCTGCTTCATTATTTAAAATAATCTACTGTACTCACAGGATTATTTACAGAAAAGTTTTCATCCACATAAACTCACACAAATCTGCCCCTGATAGTTGTTTTAGTCATGTCAGTCCACTAGGGGGCAGTGTAGCCTATGTCAGCCAATCTACATACGCAGACGTAGTTTTCACACATTTCCACCTTTGCTGGAGCTTTTATAAATAAATAATATTTAGTGATATTAAGCAGAAAAGGCAAAGACGCATAAAAATATTTGTTCTCCCAGATATTCAGCTATTTATGGACTAGGCCTTAAGTACAGATGCATTTTTAAAATTATGTCTAACTTAGATTTACACATTTATTTCATTTTTGGGGGGGGAATGTTCTTGTCTTATTCTTTAAATGCTTATTATGAAGCTCCAAATGAATTCTTTTTACTTCTGCAAATAGAGAAACTTTTATTAAACTATTATTTGTTTCCATCTTCCTCTTCTGCTTTTTGGAATTCATCCTTTTTCTCAATGGAAGTTTGTGGCTAAACAAAAGTATTGTTATTATTTAACATAAAAATATCACTGGCAGTTTCCGTCTAACACTGATCTGCTACTTTATTTTTGACCATCGCTTTTTAATAAGCAGAAGATAATTCATGTTTAACTGTCCGCTGTATTTCCAGGTTTATTATTTTAATGTCTTCGTGTTTCCTCAGGTTTACTTGAAGGATTTGAAATCCGTGAAAGTATTTCCTTCATAGAGGAGCACATCAACAGACAGGTGGGCTTCGCTTTCACAGGTTTTGAATAAAGGAAACTTTAAAAGCAAAAACCTTCTGAGAAAATGTCAGCTTTGGTCTCTGTTTGGTCCTCAGGTCTCCATGATTGAAAGTCTGCGGCTGCTGTGTCTTCTGTCGGTCACGGAAAACGGTTTGTGATTCAAAGCAGGAACGTCCGTTCATTTCGATGTTGTGGTGACAGTTTTGTGACTCTTCTCTTGCAGGACTCCTGCCGAAAGATTTCAAGTCACTCAAAGCGCAGTACATTCAGGTGAGAGGACACAGACACACATCTCCTCTGTTTCCTGTGTGAGAAGCAGAAACACCAGGAATATTTCAGAATCACTCCTGATGCTTTTTAACCTGTAATCTCTGGTGAAGCTGCCTTCTGATGCGCCATGAGTCACTATAAGTAGCAAATGACATTTATTCTTATTAACACATATGAGAACTAGAGGAGACTCCAGTTTCCAAAGAACTCAGTCTCTAGTCATGAAGATACTCAAAATGTAGATAATTAAAAACAAGCAAAGTGGCGTTTGACAACTTTCAAACATTGCAAAAAAATAATTAGATAATTTATTTAATGTAACACACTATGGTGTCATCTGCAGATAGTGACACTCAGGAATAGATGTACAAACAAATTAAATGTTTGTCATGGCGACTGACTCTTTACAGCCTCCTTTGTCTCAGTTCTGGAAGTTTTAAAGCTCCCGGATTTTTGTTGTTAGTTCAGATTTAACAAATTTACATGAGTAGCTGTTTTCTGACTTATGAAGATCAAGGCAGTCGCCTTGATTTGGTGTCATGTTCTCTTTTCTTTCCCATTTTAAGGAGTTGGTAAAAAATCAGGCTTCTGGCACATTATAAAATGTTAAAACGTTGAACCCCTGGATTAAAAATGTATTTAAAATTTAAAACAACTTAAAACAAAGTTCAATCTTTGTGAAATACTTCCTTCATTTTTCACCGGCTTTTGCTAAAATTGCTGAGATGCAGTTTTAATATCAAGTAAACTGAATGTTGACTTGATAACATTCAGTTATCAAGTCATAGATTAAAATATGTAATAAATTATTCCTTTTAATTGCTTCTGGTCCTTGAAAAGCAACACAGAATATTTTATTCTGCAAAAATTACAATTTAATTCTTCATGCATGACTAATGGCTACAGTTCAAACTTTGATTTTCCTGTTTGTTGTCCATAATATATATATAAAAACTGAGATATTCCAGTGAAAATAACATGGAAGTTTAACATTTTCTCAAGTTGAGCTTCTGGCTCCTAAAACCAATGAGAGCCTCCAGGAATGTTGAGGATAAATATCAAGATGTACATTTACCTACAAAAAATGAGAATACTGATATGTTTCCTTTGACAGTTTTAGAATAGATAATTTAAAGCAAAAAATTAAGTTCTTTAAGATTTTAAATATTTTCTATAATAAAGTAGAAAATCTTCATAAGTTGTAATTTAATTTGAACCCTGCTGACTTGTTCTGTTTTCAAGTTATCACGAATTTGAACTTTGGCTGCAAAACGGTGCAGGAATGTTTGTGAAAGAAGCTTCTCATTTTCTCTTCATGGAAACAAACATCCTGGGCAGTAAAGCTGTGAAATGCTGAGAAACGTGACATGATGTGATCCCACAGCTCTGAGTCTAATCCGTCCCGTTTCCTGTGCCGGTTTCCATCAGAGCTACGGCGCCGATCACCTGCTGACGTTCTCCAACCTGAGGCAGCTGGGGCTGCTGGTGGAGCAGCAGCCGGGGGAGACGCTCACCGTCATGGAGAGCAAAGTGGGCAAACTGGTCAACGACAGAACTGCTGGTAAAACGGGTTCAGGTCAACAAACTCAGAGAGGAGAATAAACAATGATGAGGATTCTTTAACATGTTGCATACAGAATTAATCAGATGTTTTTCTCTTTTTCTTGTGGGCTCAGCTGAAGCTGCTTCATTGTTTTCTGCATTTCAGGTTGAAACAATCTGAAAACGGTTGTTTTGTGTTTCTGAGATGTTCAGACAAACACATTTTAACATGTCCAGTATTATAGGTTCTTTGTGGTCACATGTTTAGCTTGTGGATTCTCAGGCCCAGTAACTGAACCCTTGAATACCTTTGCTTTGTTTTGTAGGGAAACTGACCGACGCCTTTTCTTCTCTGGCCAAGAAGAGCCACTTTAGAGCCTTAAGCAGAAAACTCAAGCTGGTAAAGAACAGTGATCATCCCAGCTATTTAAGCTTCCTATTCTCTCATGAGGAAACTTGACATTGATGAATTGATTTTGGATAAAGGTACCAAAGTCGGATGACGAATATGACCTTCGTGTTCCTCGGGACATGGCTTATATCTTCAGTGGCGCCTACGTCCCTCTGAGCTGCAAAATTATAGAGCAGGTGAGTCCTGTCACTCCAACGAATGGGAATTTATTTACAAGAGTAAAACAAAATTGTCCTATTTTCTTTGGTTTTTACCCAGGTGTTGGAGCGGGACGGCTGGACGGGGCTGGAAGACGTAACCAGGCTGATCAATGGGCATGAATTCGCTGTAACAGGTTAGATCCCTGGGAAATTTCTTGTAATCTAAAATGTGAAGAAGCTGCTTGTGCAATAAAATCCATTCCAGATCTTTCTCATTGATTTATTTATTTTTTTATCTCTTTGTGGCCAATATCGGGCTGCATAGGAGCTGATCCCAAGTCTAAAAGCGATGCTCAGCAGATCATTCTGGTCATGTTCCTTGGTGGATGCACCTTCTCTGAGATTTCAGCTCTCCGTTTTCTGGGAAAAGAGAAAGGTGCTGTAACTTAAAATGCTTCAGATCATGAGGTGAACAGAAAGCCACCTTATTGTTACTTGCTGGTTTAGCTTTATTTTTTCTGTTTTGTGCAATTAAAAAAAATGAAAGGAGGTTAAACAGGAAGTAGGCCTCCAAATAAATACCTGCCCAAGGCCCCAGATAATCTTGGCTCGCCCCTGCTGTCTCTGCTTGCCTTAACTAAATATTTTCTTAGTGAAAAGGTGATTAATTATGACACTGCTGTTATGTTTTCCAGGTTATAAATTCATTGTGGTAACAACTGCAATTACAAACAGTTCGCGGCTCCTGGAAGCTCTTCTGGACAACAACGTTTGAAGCCATCAGGACACTTTACTTTTTTATGGACTGGAAGAAGAAACATTCCTATCGCCTCATGTCAGACATTCCTGTCAGCTCAGAATGTTTGCTAATACTTGGTCACCTTTATCAATACAACTGTAAAAATGTGAATAAATGTGTTTTTTTTAACATCTGTGTTAATTTTCTTGAATATTAGCCACATTTATAGCCGTTTCGATCAGATATAACTTAATCTCTAATGTAATAACGCGAGAACACCCACTATGGAAGTAGTGTATGTGTGTTTTCAACATGGGAGTAAGCAAAAAGCGGTTGGAGTGCGGGCGGTGAACAGAAGGCGCCCCGGCGGCTCGTTCCGGTTTGCTATATCAAGCGCCCCCGGAGCAGGAGCCAATCAGAAGGCAGAAACCTGTGGAACGCGTATTTTGAATCGCTGTAACAAACGGACTGAGGTGAAATCAGCCAGAGCGGAGATCGTCGGCGTCTTGTTTTCTAGAATAAAAGCGTTTTTATAAACTTTTCTGAAGCTGTGAGATTTAACAATGAGGAAGAGGTAAGATTCAAGCTTTACATTTCGGTGTTTAGGCGTTTATTCCGACGATAAAATGAAGTTTCAAGCGAAGAGTCGTACAAGTTAACCAACAGCCAATCTGGCGTTAGCATAACGTTAAATCCAGAATCCCACATTTTGACTTTGCCAGTTTTTCTTTTTGTTGTCCTTCTTGCCATCTGGGGTTGATATTTAAAGGATTATTGTTGTATTGTTGTGTCTGCCGCAGTGAGGTGCTCGCAGCAGAGGCTGTGTCGTGTCTGAACAAGGCGCTGTGTCACCTGAAGGACATCTGGGATGAGATCGGCATCCCGGAGGACCAGAGGCTACTGAGGACCAATGTGGTCAAAAACGAGATCAGGGTGAGAAAAGTCCTGCCAAAAATGTCATTGAGAAACTAAAACTGATGGTATTATGATTCCTAACATTTCCGTGCACGCAAGTCTGCCGTGTTTTCTGTTTTGAAAGGTAAATGCTGAGTTTGTTTCAGGAGCTGCTGGCCCAATAACAATAACTGAAATAGTCTATGATCTTTATTCACTTTAATTGCAATAGGGTTTTTTTTTAGCTTCTAAAAATGATTTGATATATTTAAAGCTAAAAATGCATGTTAGATTTTAACATGCATCTCTAGAAAGTGGATTAGCTAAAAAAAATTTTCAAATGTTTGAAAACAGGAGACAGCTTTTAGGTTTGATATCTACAGTAAGAAATTTGTTTTCATTCTTAATAGAGCAAGCATTTTAGTCTTTTTACATTTTTTTGGAAAGACCTGTTCATGTTTTCTTCTATGGTAAGTTTATGTTTGACCTATTTTCCAGCCTAATAAGTTAAATAGTCAGAAAAAACCGACTAATTGTACTTTTATTGTTTTCTGTTGAAATTCAATGCAGTTATTCCATTAAAAACCTGCTAAAGCTTAAATCTGGTTCAGTTGCTGCCTAATTTCTGAAACATGGGTGTCATTTGTGGCCCTTGGACTGTTTTTTTTTCTGAATTGCAGTTCAGAAATGACTAATTTGTTCATTTAAATTATTATTTTTAATCAGGCTACAATTATTGCTGACATAATCATTTTGCAATGGAAAATGTTAAGTACAACACAAAGAGATCATATTTTTACGACTAAACCTTTATAATAAATAGAAGCACATTTATGCAGACTATAACTGAAAAGTTGACGTTGCTGACGAGCAGCTTAAAGAAAGTCAGCCAAAACCTTTATTTTATCTGAAATTAATGTTTTCAAGCAAACCCAAACAAATCTGAGAACGACACACCTTTCTTTTAATAAAAACAAATTTTCAAAATCTCTTTAAATGTTTGGATCTACAATTAATATCCTTCTTTTCCCACAAAAGAAACAAATCTATTCTACTTTACTTTTGACTAGACGATTTTGGCCACAACGTTTGGACACGGCTGTAAATAATAAAACACAGTGTGGTGATTATTGTGTGTTTAATGTCCAAAATGTTATAAACATGTAGAAATGTTTGTCAGACAAGACTGCGATTTTAAAATGATCCATTTGTAGAAGTTGTGTTCAGTAGGATTTCTAAATAAATATAAATGTTCAGCACATTCAAGAACTGTCAGGTTTTTAAAAAAATGTTTTTTAATCAGGCAGCAGAGAATGTCTGCATTTCCACTGAAGGCATCTGCTGGCTTCCCTGTGATTTGTCCTGCAGAATCTACTGGAAAAGATGGTGAAAGAGGAGGAAACACTGAAGAAAAGTCTCCTGAGGAGCATCCAGACCTGCAGGACGGAGATGGAGAAACTCTGCTTGGAGCTCCAGAGGCCTGTTTTTGAGGTAAAATCCTCTTTTTTGGCTGATGTGGATCAAAACTTTGGACACGTAAGAAGTGTCTAGTTTTTGCAGATCTACGCCTCTTGGTGCTGTTTTGTCAGTAGTGAAAGTGTCTTTATCAACCTTCCGGTCCGTTCCTGTGCAGGAGGAAGACGGTATTAGCATCCTGCAGCAGGAGAAGAACATCCAGACGGAGGTGGCGGCTCTGATGAAGGAGCGGGACTGGCGGATGCAGCAGCTGAAAGTTCTGCTGGACCAGGACCAGGACCTGTGCGACGTTCTGTGCTCCATGCCGTACGGAGTTGCTGCGGACTGCGTTCCCTCGCTGGAGCAGCTGGAGAGTTTCCAGCTGCACATCGAGCAGCAGAACGAGGAGAAGGTGGGAAATGGAGCCGTTTTACCGCCAACAGGAAGCCAACTTCTCTGAACCGCTCTGGTTCTCTTCTCAGGTCAGGCTGGGGATTTATTTTCATTTTTTTTATCACTACATCCTGGCCAGAAGCAGATCTGACCTGCCTCTAAATGACAAACAAAACAGGTTTGGACATGTTAGATGGTTTTTAAATGTCATTGATGTTTTAGTGACTGAAAACTGTAGACATGGTAAATGTCAGCTTAAGGTTTTGAGGCAGAAATTGGACCCAATTGGCTTGTTGATGATGGTTTCTGCTTAAAGAGGAAAATATTTCTCTTTAACAAAGAGCTGAGAAGTGGAATTTCAGGTAAAACCTACTTTTACATGCTGGAAAACATTAATATACAGTTTTAAAATACATTTTTCCTCTTTAAAGATATTCCTGGCCTTGATTTACATAACTTTCTAGGTAATAAGGAACTTTGTAACAAAAGATTGTTGCCCGTTAATTTTTTTTTTTTGCACTGAACACCAGAATTATGGCATTTTATAAATTTAATTACATTTTTCTTTATTATTAAATGTTTACCAAATAAAAACCCATAATAACAAAATAGACATTTGAAATGTATAAAATATGAATAATTTGACAGTAAAGTCCAGTTTTTTCAGGTAACATCCGTTTCTGTTTGATTCTCATGATGCATCACATCACAATGGTACTGAGAGATTCTATGCAATATTTAAAAAGATTTTTAGATTTGAAGTTTCAGGCATTTACACCCTGCATGGTATTAATATATTACAAACGAATATGTTATAATAAGAGTCCCTATTGGCTTTTATTGTTTTCCAGATCTGGAGAACTATGAAAAATATTTCCAGACATTTTTTCTTTCAGTTTGTAAAGAGTGAATATCTAGTACTGCTTCATATATGCAATGGTTTTAGAATTGATTTATGTCCATGAATCAAATATCAGGAGTCAGAATCACAGGAGGCTTTTAGCTTTTAGCTTCCTCTGGTTTCTGGGCAGCGTTACGTTCAGGCTGGACCTGAACCGGCTCTAAAATGTCAAATATTCATTACTGTACAAATAAAACAAACAAACCGTGTTTCTAAAGAATCGGCTCCATTCTGGGTCGTTTCATTCCTCAGTGCGGTTCTGCTGCACCACAGTCTGAACACTGGAAGTCAGAATGTGCCGACAGATGATAACTCAAGTTCATGGTAAACATTTTGTCCACAAGCAGCTGGAATAATTTAAACACTGCATGAAAGAGCTCAGTGTAATTTTTTTTAAATAAAAAAATATGCAGGATTTTTGTTTGCGTCTTTCAAACAGGATTATAAAAAAATGCAGAGACGTCTGATGCCTGGAGACACTGAGGCAGAAAACCTTTGATTGTGAAAATGAAACATTTGTCTCGTATGATATCGCATTTAACCCTTTATTAAAACGTCAACTGAAAACTAAAGTAGATGAGCTCAGATTGTCATTCAGCGCAGTGGTGGCTGATGGGTAAAATCTGTTTCTCCGCGCCGTGACGCTGTGGCTCGTCTGTCCTCCTGAAAGGCGAGGAGATACTCCGAGTTCACGGAGCTGAGGAAGCAGATCGTCCTGCTCATGGAGGAGCTGGATCACTTCCCAGAGACCAGCTTCGAGAAAGACGTGGTCTCCGAGGACGAGGACGCCTTCTGCCTGTCCAGGGACAACATCACGTCTCTCAAGCTGCTCCTGTGTCAGGCAAGAGCACAAAGTGGAACTTTTTTAACGTTTTACTGAGGGCTTGTAATGGGGGGTCAGTCTTGGCTCACTGGGTTCCTCCATGTTGCTGCCGCAGCTGGAGGAGCGTAAGGTGGAGAACGAGGCGACCTGCGAGAGCCACAGAGAGAAGATCCAGCAGCTGTGGGACCGACTGCAGGTCCCCCAGGAGGAGCGGCGGCTTCTGAACGAGCACATGGTGGCGTCCAGGCGGAGGAACCTGGAGGCGGTGAGGCGACCTGCTGTCTGTCACCCTGCGTTAGCATTAAAGGGCCACGGAAAGTCAGCCGCTTAAGCTTTACATCACGTCATGCTGTTCCTTCATTAGACACAGTGTTTTATGCATGTTTGAGAAGTCCCCTTGTCTCCATGGCAACCATTCAGCTGTGCAAAGCGCCTGGGTGGACGTAGCCCCGCCTTCGAGGCGCAGCTCCGCCTCCTTCACTCGGCTCCTGCAGACTAGCTGGCAGCTGTTAGCAAACACCTGGTGGAGCTGCTAAGCTACGTCTCAGTCAAACTGGTAAAATCTTCAAAGGGTTAATAGAGGAGCCAGGCTTTGATGGTTTTCTGATGGGGCAGTTTTTAAAGAGACAGAGGCCCAATTTCAAGGTGCTAAATTATGAAGTCAATTTGATATATTCAGCATTTTTATAACAACTGAAGGCAACTCAGTGACCTGATTGTGCTGTGAAATGGCTCCACGTGGCTGGAAACGCAAAATACTGTGAATATCGGAACCAGATGTTTCGTTTTTCTTTCCATTTATTTTACTTTGTATATATTTTTTCTCTGCAGTTACAAACAGAAGTGCGTCGCCTGGAGGAGCTTCAGCTAAACAACATCCGAAACGTGATGGAAGCCATTCGCTCAGAGATCACCGTGTTTTGGGAAAAGTGTTTTTTCAGCATCGACCAACGACAGGATTTCGCACCGTATTTTAGTGGTAAGTTCTGCTGCTGGAACGGCTTCATCTCGTGTTTAATTTTTCCTGGCTCATGCTGCGTTCGTGTGTTTAGAGGATTTTAACGAGGAGCTGCTGGCTCTGCATGAAGCTGAGATTCAGCGCCTAAAGCAACATTATGAGGATCATAAGGAACTGTTTGACGGAGTCCAGAAGTGGGAAGAAAGTTGGAGGCGCTACTTAGACCTGGAAGTGAGTTGGAAAAAGGAATCTTAAAGTTTTTGTCTGATTTGTATTGTTGAGAATAGAGTTTACAGATCAGTAATGTCAGTTTTATTCTACCAGTATTATTAAAAAAACCCAGCTTGTTCTTCACAGTGAGTTGTTTGTTTCAGAACCAGTGAGAAGTTTTCAAAACACTTTGATTATCTGGGTTCTTTCAAAAATATTAAAGTTATTTCATAAAATCTGTTGTTGGACGTCAGCCGAGCAGGTCGAAGCAAAGCTGCTGGTGTTTTTGGTGGTTATTATATATTGGAACAAATTAAGAGGATCAAGAGTTTTAAACTCCTAACATCACAAATTAAGATGTAAAAATAACTGCTATGGTAAAACATGACTCAGAACCAGAACCAGAACCAAACAAGGAGAAGCAGCTTTCAGCTTCTATGCACCACAAATCTGG
The DNA here is from genome assembly GCA_903067075.1 of Micropoecilia bifurca. NCBI lineage: Eukaryota > Metazoa > Chordata > Actinopteri > Cyprinodontiformes > Poeciliidae > Micropoecilia > Micropoecilia bifurca. Next base: position 25,402 of record CAEGAF010064198.1, read on the forward strand.
AACAAACTTCCAGAAAAATGTAAAACAGCTGAAACACTGAGAGCCTTTAAGTGTCAACTTAAAACCCACCTGGTCAGAGTTGCTTATGGCTAAATTAGGGTTTTAATGTCTTAGGTTTGAGAATCCTTGTAAGATGACGCTCTGCTAAAACTCTGTTGGAGGAAACCCCATGAGAGCAAGTCCCCATGTGGATCCATGGTTTTAATGTTTTTATTTTTACTTTTAATAATGTTTTTATATTTTTTAATCTTTTTCAAAATCTCTTTCTCGTTTAAAGATGTTTTTAAGGTTTGAGTCCTTGTCAAATGGCGGATTGACTAAAGTTTTAAATGTTAAAGTTTTTATTTTTACTTTTTAATTTCTCTTTCTCACTGTTTATTAAATGTCACCTGCTGTTTTTATTCTAATTATGTGAAGCACTTTGAAATGCCTTGCTGCTGAAATGTTCTATGCAAATCAAATTTGATTGATTGATGCAGAAGGAAGGATGATATGATAAAATAACAGACACAGTGGCATCATAGTAGGAAACATGCCACAAATCAGAATAGCATTAGCCTAGTATCACTTGCTAGCATAGTGCAGAATTAGCAGCAGATGTAAAATAGTGTAGGATTACCTAACATCATTTGCTTGAATTATTGTACAGCATTGTAGTAGCAAATGTAGCAAAGCTCAGAGTAATGTAGCATAGCATTAGCTAGCATCAAAATACAACATTATAGAATAAAATTTAGCATATCAGGGTGGTGAACACAGCTTAGCTCAGAGTAGCTTAGCATTATTATAGCAGCAAACAGCACAGTGAAGCATCAAAATAACAAGTGTAGCTCAGAATAACAGTGATTCTCCTAGCATCATAGTGCAGCATTATAATAACAAAGGTAGCATAGCTCGAAATAGCATCATTTGCTAACATGATAGTAGCAAAAACAGAATAGCTCTTAATAGCGTAGCACTACCTAGAGGATATATTCCATCTCACAATGCTACACAGCCAACATCTATACTGTTTTTCTCTGATTTGTAGAAGAAAGCCACAGATCCAACACGGTTTGCTAACAGGGGAGGAAATCTTCTTAAAGAGGAGAAACAAAGGTCAGAGCTTCAGAAAAGCCTCGCAAAGGTAAGAAATGACATCAGGAATTATGTGAAATTTGACACAACCACACATCTGACACAACAGTGGTGTGTGTTTGTGTTTGAAGCTGGAGAAGAAGCTGAAAGCCCAGATAGAAGCGTGGGAGGACGAGCAGCGCCGGGGGTTCCTGGTGAACGGTCAGATGTTCCTGCAGTACGTGGCAGAGCAGTGGGAGCTGCACCGCATCGAGAAGGAGCAGGAGAAACTCGAGAGGGTGAGGAAGGTTCGACTCCAGCTCTGGTGCGAGTCTAAGAAGTGTGTTAACTGTTCCTGCTGATGGAATCCGTCCAGCAACTGAAGAAGAGCAAGCAGACGGAGGAGGACATGCTGTACGGGACGGCGGTCCGAACCCCAGGCAAGCGACGGTTCCTGGGCACCACGACGCCCAATAAATCCAGAAAGGTAAGAACAGAACCCACTTCTTTAAAAGCTGGAGCCCGACCAGCACCGACGGCTGTCCGTCTCCCCCTGCCAGCTGAACGCCATGTCCAGCATGTCCAGCGGGGCGTCCAGCAGCAGCAGCATGCGCTCCGTCCACTACGGCACCGTCTGCCGCTCCCCGCTGCCTCGCCTCCCTCTGTCCGCCAACAAGGTCAGGCGCCGCTTTACCACAAACACGCAGATAAAATATTCTAATCAGACTTCTTATGATGAGAGTAAATTAACAAGCTTGTAGAATTTGAATGTTTTTGTTGCTTTTCTTTTGTAGCAATTATCCATCTGCTCTCTTGTTACTGTAAAAAAAATTAAATCTTATCAAGTGTTTGTGGTCTAGTCTTTAGTGCAAATATCTTAATTTTGTCTTTTTTTAAGTGAACTAACTTGCAACTTTACTGCAACAAATAAAAGCTTGATTTAAGTAAACAGTTTCTTGATATTGATTAAAATGTTCAAGTTCATCTGGCAAATTATTTTACTTGCAACACAGGAAAATGTTTTTTCTTATAAGTGAAATAATCTGCTGGTGAAACTGGAACTTTTTCATCAATATTGAGGAATTATTGAATAAAATTAGCTCTATATCTTGCTGAAAAGCCAGTTGTAAGTCAGTTATGTCTTATTTCAAGTGTACTAAGATATTTGCACCAGAAACTAGTTCAAACTTGGTAAAATTTGTTTTTAGCAGGTTGTACATATCTGAATTAGTAAAACTTAAGTCCTTTTTATCTGATTTATAGTCAGGTTGCATCATTTTTCTTTAATTGGCCAAATTACAACTTAATTTGGTTTTGAGCTTCACGGTCAGATTTAGTTTTTTAACTTTAGGTTAACTTCCTTGGTTTTAGACCTAAATGGGTCATAGCAAAGAGATGGATGCATTTTTGTATATAAAAATAAAAATGGTTTTAAATGTTCACGAATTGCACTTCAGAGAATCTGTTGTGATTTGCAGAATCTTAATGTTGGTTTTGAAATGAAGCTGATTAGAATCACATGAAGAAAAGTACGGAAATGAAATCGGCCACAAAGCCAAATCAGAAGCCATGTTCAATATTGTTTTATGTTTTTATTATTATTTGTGCTTCATATATAACATTTCATCCAGAATGAGACGAACCAAAGTTTGTGTCTGTAAAGCGTTTGGATCTCGATGTGTCGTCTCCAGACTCCGGCGCCGCGGACGCCGGGCGGCGGCGCCGGGAAGCCCCCCCACCCCAGGACCCAGGACTGCAACAAGGAGAACGAGGCCCAGGGCAGAGCGACCCCCGTTAGCGGTGCGTTGCAGACCCCACAGCGTAACTTCAGCATGGCTTCTGTAGCCAGCACATACTCAGAGTTTGTGGTAAATTAAACTTTTCTTTCTAACATTTCTTCTTCCTCCGCTTCTTCATTTGCCTCGCTGCCGTTTTTTTTTAGATTGTTGGGAGAAGTGGTGATTATTAATGATGTTAAACTTGGTCAACACTGAATCAGTTCAGTCTGTTGTCAGTCTCACTAATCCTTTTTTAACTGCATGCTTCAGATTAAAGCAAATCTCCTCCCTGCTTGTGGTTCAGGCCCTGAAAGAAGCAGGAAAAGTTTAACTTTGGGTGAAGCACAAATATTATAAACGTGAATTAGCAGGAAATGATGCAAAATGATGTAATTATATAATTCATTTGATTTTATAGCTCTAGTTCACAACAAATACCGTCTTAAAGCTCTACAGAATGTTTGGGTTCGATCTTACATACATTCCAATTGATCCCAGTTACCAAATAGAACATTTAATGAAGCTTATTATTCAAACTAGTTTAAAAAGTTTCTCAAGAACCCAGCAGTTTGGACCAGTGTGTAGCGACGGTAATAAAAGGCTGGCATTGTTGCTGACTTTACAGCAGCAATCCTTCATACTGAGCAAGCACATGGCGACAGTGGAGAGGAGAAACTGCCTTTAACAGGAAGAAACCAGAACCAGGACCTGAATCAGTACAACAGCCACCTGCAGATGAACTGATGCAGGATTCCTTTCTATATAGATGAAAAGTACAACTTTAACAACAGGAGTATCAACATTATCTCAGCAGAACCCCAGACTAGATGCAGCTTCTTTGGAGAGAAAATAGCTGAGTTGAAATGACAGCTAATGATGCAAATTGGAGAGTAGTAGGAGAAAGTAGCAGTGATGTCAGTGTGTCCTCCAGCAGTCGAAGCTTATAGCAGCATAACTACACAGAGAGAGAGAGCTGGACAACCAAGCATAATTCAGTTTGATGTGAATCAGTTCAAATAGAGACTTCAAGAGAATTTAAAGGTAAAATTAGCATTTTGAGCTTTATATCATGTTATAATGTTATTCCCTCTTTAAAACCAAACCCCTTCCCTTCCTTTCCCCACTCGGCTCCTCCAGACTAGCAGCAGCAACTATTAGCAAACACCTGGTGCAAATGCTGAGCTCCTCATAGTCCTGAAACTGTTTAAGGGTTCATGGAGAAAGGCTGTTGTGACGACTTCCTGAATGCGGAGTTTCAGAAAGAGCAGGAGCTTCTTAAAGAGACAGAGGCCCAATTTCAGGGTGTTAAATTGCAGTCACATTTTTTTAAAGGCATGTTTCATAACAACTAGAAGTAACCGTTATTTGAATGGCTCTGAGTTTCCTGGCCCTTTAAATGGGTTTTGAGCAGCAGTTGGATGCTTTGCTTCTAAACATCGGCTGTCTTCACTCTGACGTTCTGACGCCTGCTGCTGTTTTCCACAGCGAGATCTGGCCAAGACCTCCAACCCCAAGATCCAGCACGACATCCTGAACTCCACCACCACCAACAACCACTGACTCTCCCGCTCTGAGGGTCACAAAGCCTCAAATAAAAACCAAACCTGCTCCGGGACGCAGGAGGGTCACTACTGTTCACTGCTTCTAGCTTTTATGGATAAATGAAGGTATTTATATTCAGTGTAAAGTGAGGGAGGAAGATGATGTTGGGAACTGAAGGTGCTGTCCATTCCAACTGGAAATATAAATGAACACTATCTTTGTTCTTAGATGTCTACGGCCGTATATTAGGGCACTAGTAGATAGAGAGGAAAAAAGTACATTTTCTGCCAAAAACTCGGAAATTTTCTAGAAAAAAACATGGAAATTTCTGAGATTTTTTTGTAAATTTTCTGAGATTTAATCTCAAAATTCGACTTTCATTTTAGCAAATTTTCAACTTTTACTACTCAGAATTTTTTTCTGGAAACATTTTGTACCATTGTAAATGTCTGCCAGTTATTCAGATGTATAAAATATTTTCTATTATAAACTGCACAATTTTTCTTATTTAGATGAACTAGCATTAAGCTTTCTGATGTTATGCAGACAGGTTACAGTCAACATGTATTATAAATGCAGTGCACTTTTTGTTGAATGTTTTGCAACTTGTATAATCTTGTGCTCACACTGTTCTTTTTTTTCTCCAAATCAGTTTTTGTAATCGTGTGCATTTATGTGTGTATCTACTCTTTCCTGATGATTTTAGGCCATTAAGGCTGTTGATGCAGAAATAACTAGCAAAGCTTTAGTATCATGGCTGATTTGGAAAAAGTATGTCAAAATATAATAAATGCTTTTTTCAATAAATTACTGGATGTCAGTTTGTGAAGTGAATCATCAAACCTCCCATTGGTTCTGTCAGGAGGAACAGCTAAGAAACCAGGTCAGACTCTTGTCTTTCATAAATAGAGGAAACTGTTGTTACCTCGGCTGTGACTTTTCACAAATAAAGACAACACTGTAGGACCAAGAAATTGCTTCATATTTAAATAACTGATCAAAAACGGACAGTTTAGTCTGATTTATTGCCAGAACAGTTTTTTTGTAGAATATGTAAATTTATAGGTTTGGACTTTCATGTAAATGTGCATTGATCTAAGTTATTCCACTTTAGCTCTAGATGTATGTTAAGGGTCGTCCTCTTGAAACTTAAGTCTTTTCAGCCTGTAGCACAAGTTTCAAACTTGAGGCCCGGGTGTGAAATCCGGCCCACAAGAAGCAAAGGAAAAGATAAATGCAATACAAACTGCTAAATCAAACATTAACTGATTTATTTAGTTCAGAGATGTTTAAACGTTCAAGATAAAAGTAGGTTCAGAACATGAACTTTACATTGATTAAAAGTGCAAAAAACAATTTTGCACCTTATTTTTGCGTTACTTGCTCAATAAGATTAAAAACATTTTATCAGAGAAACAAAGTCTTTAGAAGCTTTTATTGAAGATCTTAGAATGTAAACATTGTCTTGCAAGTAAAATAGTTTCTGAATTTCTTTTTTGTGTTTTCCGTAAAAAGAACAGGATATAGGTCAGATTTTATTTTAAAACTTGCTTTACTCACCCAAGACTGTCTTTAAGCAAAAGTAACTGAATAATTGTGATTGTATTTTTTTTATAGATAAAAAATGTGAAAAAGCTGAAGTTAGTCTCTTTTTCTGTCTTTCTTTCTTTTTTTAAGTAACCTGGGTTTATTTTGAAAGGGTTGACTCCGGAAGTTGAACGCCGCTGTGTGTTTCCGGAAACAAACCCCACTGTGTAACACACCAAAGTGTCCGGGCTGTAGACGCTCATGGCGTAGTAACGCGGAGTTGACCGCGTTCAGAAGCAGCTGCTCGGCCTCCGGAGCTCCGCCATGTCCGCAGCGTTAGCCAGGCTGCTCTTCTACCCGACTCTGGCCTACAACGTGGCCATGGAGAAGGTTTCCAACAGGAGGTGGTTCGACCGGGTGGACGACACGGTCATCCTGGGGGCGATGCCGTTCAGGTCCATGACCAAACAGGTCGGAACTCCACGAGCAAAACTTTAAACAAAAATGTAGCTACATGCATTCAATAGCAAAATCATATTTAAAATGAATTACACAAAGATTTTGATTTGAGTAGATGAATATGAACTGTTGCTTGTTTTGTTGTGTTGCAGCTGGTGGAGACAGAAAATGTCCGTGGAGTTGTCACCATGAATGAAACGTATGAAACCAAATATTTATGCAACTCGGCCGAGGTGAGTGGGATCTACGGAAGAGGATTAGGGCCACCGGAAAACAAATTCTGACTTTAATCTCAGAATTAAAGTCAGAAAATCAGAATTCGGACTTTAATTCAGACTTTAAATCTCAGAATTCTGACTTTAAAGTTACTTAAAGAACTTTAAAGTCTCTTTAAAGTAGGGCTGTTGTGATACAATAATCTCACACTACGATACATGATATTCTGCCCATGATACGATATATATTGCGATATTCAGCAAACGATACAATCCAATATACTTTTGAGATTTTCAGAAAGATTTTAGAGGGACAGAGTGATTTTGGTGACATTTTGTGACTGTTATAAAGTTGGATTGAATGATTTTAACTGAAAACTGATTAAAAGCACCAACTACACAATACCTGCTCTGGTTGGACACAGACTGAAAGTGGACAGCTG